>JBBBDQ010029501.1:0-262500 GCA_037127315.1 Ascarosepion bandense
GATAGATAGATAGATAGATAGATAGATATGAACAAAATAAGGTAGATACATTTTAACAGAGATAGATAAATAGACAGGAACAGATTGAGATAGATAAATAAATAGATAAATAATGACCAAAGTAAGGTAGGTAGATAGATATGAATATTCTGAGACAGATATAAACATATTGATGTATACATTTGAAAGACAGATAAATAGACAGCCATAAACGGACTCAGATAAATAGTTACATATATACATATGAATAGACTGAGTTAGATACAGATAGATAGATAGATAGATAGATATGATAAGCAAACAGGTAGATACTTATGCACAGATTGAGATATATATATATATATATATATATATATATAAAGTGATAGAGAGATTAATCATTTGTGATAGATATGAACAAACAGATAAGGTGAATGAATGGTAAATACATAGAAAGAGACCAATATATACATAATGTAATTCTTCTTCTTCTATATACCAGGTCCTTTTGGGGTATAGTTGATCATGGCTTTCCACATCTCTCTATCCCTGGTGGCTCTTAGCATGTTTTCTCCCGTTACCCCACCCAAACTCTGCTCTACTATCCACTTGCTCAGACCTGTCAAGTATGTTACACACTGTTTTTACTGTCTCTCTTTCCTTCTATTTGACCTATGAGTATCAGATTCTCCAAACCTTCCTTCCTCATTACATGTCCCATGAACTTCAGCTATCTTTTTCTGATGCTCAGTATTAATTTCCTTTTTGTTTCCATCCTTTCTAAAACCTCATCATTGCTCACATGATCAATCCATGATATTTACAGCATCCTTCTGTAGAACCACATTTCAGTTGCTTCAAGCTTTTCCTTCATGTTTGATGATATTGTCTGGCATTCATTACCATCACATAACAATCCAGTATTCTCTTCGTTGTTTCTAACAACATTTTCCTATTTCTTAATACTCTGCTCAGCTTCTGGAATGCTTCCTTGGGCACACCAATTTGCCTTCGGATCTCAGTGTCACATTTTCTGTTTTCTGTTAGAATACTTTTAAGGTATTTAAATTTCCGTACCTTCTTGATTTTAGTATCCCTCACCTTTTATGCATAAATATTGAGGTGCATATTATTAATGAGAAGTAGTTTTTAGCATTTCTTATGGCCATGTGCATCACTATATTCAAGATGCTATGACTGAAGGTATGTTATCTCAATGTTTCAAGCTAATGCACAACAAAGTGTTTAAAATCACTAACCAAACACTTTATCGGTTTTGTGAATAAAAATTTACATAGATATGAATAACCTTTTAGTTTGCTTCCCTGCTGTCCATGTCAAAGGTCAATATCATTTCATTTATGTTGATTCTTCATCATCTTCAATGTCCACAGAGTCATCTTGAATGTGCAGACAAAGTTTAAATGTCCACTTCTGGTAAATGCTTCTTCAGAGAAATAGCCAACAGCCATTGGTATCTATTATTGGGATCTATCTACCCATGTTTTTGTTACTGAGTGGTGAGAAACATTTAAAACATTTAACAACAACAAATCTCTTAAATGAAATATATAAAAGGTTATTTTCTGAAGGAAAAGTAGAAGCAAAGTATCAGATGAAATAACATTTATATATTCTTTTCAGAAATATACAATGACAATAAAATGTTCAATTTTCCTTGCAGTGAAATTTGTTTTATCAAGTAATTAAGTGTTCTTAGTGTGTATCATAATGTTCAGCCTAATGTGTTTATGAGTTTGTATACAAAGGGTTAGTAGCTGGTTGCTGGTTAATCTCTTCTGTTATGTCCATGGACAAGGCCTTAGTTGGTGGCTGCTGGATGTTTATCTTCTAGTGAGTGTATGTGCATATACACATGTAGATTAAACTTCTAAATTGGCTTGAACCTTGAGAACAAGTATACATCTATTTTTAAATCTCTAAGGAGACTCAAAATGGTTAGAAAATAATTTGACACTGGCGTGCAAAAATCTTTTTCTTGATTGCTCTTCTTTCATTGTTCTTACTCTTTAATGTTTTTTATTTTTTCTTATTCTTTCATATTCACTAACCACTGGTGTCTTAGTAGCTATACTTGCTTGTTTGAGGTAAAATGATTTAAAAAGAAATGCTTGCTTTTTCATGATGAAAAAGCTTGTTCAAGAATGTTTTAGAATCATGGTAAGTTTTATTTTGATAGTCTGAAATTTTTCCTAGTCTTAATTTATTCAATTTTCAAATTGTTGTAATCAAAAAAAAATTAATTTGAGAAAATATTCCTAATTTTGAGGAAATGTTGTTTAAAAAATATTTGTCGAAACAGAAGTAATCAGTTAAAATGGTGTCATACATGATGGTCAAACAGAGACAGAAATGTTCCTGAGGTTATCTTGACAACAGTGATTACATTAAAATGATTGGCCAATACTATGTATGAATTCAAAAGTTCAGATAAAAACAGAACAGTTGAATTCAATTTGACTTCATGTCATCATTCTTTTAGCTTATGATCAATAATTTTCATACAATAAATGTACAGAATGAATGAAATAAGTTACGTATACACACACAAATCTGCACATATGCATTATTTATTTATTTACTGCTGACCAATGACAACTCTTTAAGAAGTTTTATTCAATTTTTCCTTACTTTTCAAATGTTTTCTGATTCCTGAATTGTTCAATGTTTTCTTAGTGATTTCAGCTTTCATAAGTCATTTTCAAAGAAATTTTTTGGTAGGTTGTCAGTGATGTACTAATAGCTTATGTAAATAGAAATGCTCATATGACATTTAACAATTTATATTTAAGTTCACTGGAAATCAGAAAAATAGTCAATATAGAAAAAAATAAATGAAAAAATCTTGACAAAAAACATTCTTTGATCTTCACCCTCAATTGCATAAATGAAAAATGGCTGATCAAATAAAAACCCCACATATATATGTGTAGAAATTCAGATATAAATAAACTATTTCTATAAAGACAATATAAATAAATGAACAGTAAAGCACTCTTTCTGTACCAATAGATTTCAATTTCTTGTGATTATTGTCACGGTAAATATAGAAATTGTATCTATAAACAAATATAGAAATTATTTTTTTTACAGTAAGGTCACTCTATACATGGCCCAGGATTCACTCAAAGGTAAAAGAGAGTCAGGTTGTAATGATAAGAAAGGAAGGTAACAGTTAACCCTAAACTTGAACAGATTAAGATTGTGGTGAACAGGGAAACATCATCTTGGGAGTCAGTTCCAAAAAACAATGCTTTGTAGAAAGAAACTATTCAAGTGGAATTTACTTCTCACTAATAGAATACATAGGAAATGTGGGTGATTTGTTAGAAAGTATGTAACATGTCAGGCCCTTAATGTGAAGGTGATGCCTAGTGTAACCAAAGAATGTAGTTCATCCAAGAAATTTTCATGAAAATAGCAATAGTGCAGTGAGTGATTTGCTACATCCCACCTGTGAGAGAGAGGTTGGAGGGTGGAAATTAATCTGTCAATATATATATAAAAAATAATTAAACAAAAAAAATATATAAGAATGAATAAATAAATAAATAAGAATGATAATAACAGCATCAAATATAAAATAAACAATTTTCAGTAACAAAAACCAGATTACTCCATTTCATCTATTAGGCAATAAGTTACATCACTTAGTGTCCGCAACAATTTAATTTTTCCTCACATCTTTTCTATATACTGTGTCACTTCAGGACGTAGGTTATCATAGACTTCTACTTTGCTCCTGCCTCTTGTTGCTCTTAATATCTTTCCTTTTGATATCTCTTCCAAACATCTCTCTGCTATCCATTTGCTCAAACCTATCAAATATGTCTAACACTACTTTCCCCTGTTTCTCTTTTCCTCTCTCCATCCTGTGGGTATTAGATTCTCTAGACCATCATTATGTGTCCTATGAACCTCAGCTGTCTCTTCCTGATATTATGTAAGAATTTTCTTCTTGGTAACATCCTCTTCAACACCTCATCATTGCACACATGCTTGGTCTATGTTATCCCTAGCATCCTTCTGTAGAACAACATGTCTGTTGCCTTGAGCTTCTCCTTCATCATTGAAGAGATAATCTAACACTCTCACACCAGACCTCAAGTGGAATAACTATATAGAATCCATAGCTAAACCCGCTGCTAAGAAAATCGGTTCTCTGTGTAGGGCCAGGAAGTTTTTTCCGTCCCCAAAAATTGAACGGGTGAAGAGGCTCATCCCTTGTTTCCTGCTTAGGATGTGGTTTCCGGCTGTCACTTTTCCAATCTTGTACTCTTTTCCACTTTTTCCTCTTTTTTTTTTCTCAATTGGAGTAGATAGACTAAACTATCGCCCTGTTCACACTCCACCCATGTCTATTGAACAGGTGAAGAGGCTCATCCCTTGTTTCCTGTTTAGGATGTGGTTTCTGGATTTCTCTTTTTCAATCTTTTCAATCTTATGTAGCCCCCTGCACATCAGTGGCATTACTGCCTTGCTCGGGGTTATATGATTAAAAAAAAACAATCCTGCATATATACAAGTCTACCATGTGCCCGTGCATTGAGTATTATTGCCATATGTGGTCCAGTGCTCCTGCCATCCACTTAGGTGTCCTCGACCGAAACCAATGAAGAATCTGTAATGTGATCGATCCCAACTTGGCAGCTAGGATACAGTTGTTTTCTCACTGATGCAGTGTGGCTTCCTTGTGTCTCTTCTACAAATACTTTCACGGCTTCTGCTCCAATGAACTTAGCTCACTGGTACCCCCTATATACGAATTTCCTCGAGCCACAAGATTAGGAACAAGTCCCACCCTTTTACTGTGAAACCAATAAATTGTAAACAAATTCTATTCCATCAGCTTCTTTTCTCGCACTTCCCACCTGTGTAATTCTCTTTCACATACTTGCTTTCCTGACAGTTACAATCTCCAATAATTTAAATGTAAAGTCAATAGTCATCTCCTGTCTCACTAACATACATCCTCTCTCTCATGCTTTTCTATGTCCACTCCACTCTTATCAGTACTCTCTTCCTACTCCTACTCTCTTCCTGACACCCTCTGCAACCTCTCACTCCTCATAACATTCCTCCTATGTAACCCCCTGCACAACAGTGGCAGTAAAATGCCTTGCTTGGGGCAACACAATTATAAAAAAAACAAAAACATTTGCTGCCATACAGAAGAATAGATATTATATATCAGGCCAGCACTCTTTTCTTTGTTTCCAATTATATTTTCCTGTCTCTCAGTACACTGCTTAGCTTTCATTGGCATCTTCAGATCTCAATATCTCACTTTCTATACTCAGTCAGAACACTTCTTAGGTATTTAAATTTCTTTATTTGTTTTATTATAGTTTCTTCAACCTGTAGTTGGCATTTTGGTGTCTTCTTTTTGCTGATGACAATAAATTCAGTTTTCTTGAAGTTTATGCTTAGTCCTTTCTTCTCACTTTCTCTTGCTATCTTCTGTAGAAGGGCCTGCATTTTCCTTTCCATGTCAGCTTATATCCGTGTATCTTATAGACAAATCCTGGCAAGGACTTTATTTTTCTCAGAATAGATCCAGTGAGAAAACACATGCTTGCCTTACACCACTCTCTATTTTTTTTTATACCTGCTAAATTCATTTCATGTTTGTATGCAAGCGGTTTGCTACCGGTATAAGTTCTTGATTATCCTGATGTCTTTCCCAAAAATGTCAAGGTAGCTAAACATCAGGCTTTAAAATATTTTAGAACATTCTCAAATGCAATATTTGAAAACTATGAAATATTTTTCCTCTATGTTACTTCTGTATAAATAAAAGTTAAAAATAAAATCTCCAGATTTGCTTTGATAAAGTTCCCCAAGGAATAAAATGTGCTGGTAAAGAAATGTGTTGTCGCTTCTTTTATAAATATGTATATATTTTAGGAAGATTTATAACAAAGTAGAAAAATATTTTTGTGCAATACATTTCATCCTTTAGGACTTCATATTGAGGTTGATACGATCACACATATAAATAAAGATGATAAACTGAAAATTTAATTTAATATTTTAATTAAAAAAATGTCTGTTGGGTATGTCAGTCAGTCAGTTAAGTGCCATACATGATACAGGCTTGGGTGATCATGCCTCGAAAGAGACATGACTAACTGGGCAGAAGATTATCTCACAGTAGGTTGCCATTTTTTCTGCAGTAGACTGGTTGAAAACCAAGGCTATAAAACCCAATCTGTCCTATTATTTAACCCATAACTGGAGGGAAGAGACAGATTAATACCTTTCTCAAGGGTATTTGTGCATAAGTGAATGCAAGGAATTCAACTGGAATTTGAACTTGGCACCCTGATTTGTTGTTCAGATTTGATATCCACTGCACAACAATGCACATCTAAATATACGATTATTTAGATTCTACCTAGATTTGAACTCGGATCTCTGGATTCAGAGTCCAGAGTGCTGACCATTACACCATAGAAGTCTAGCCAATTTCATTTAGTTTCTTTCTTTTATCACTTCTTTTATTAAATATCCCACATTGTGATAATAGAATATCTGCCATGAAATGTTGTAAGAACATGGACTTACATTTACTGTGGGTAATATAGTGGTTGAAGCCCTTTCCATATATTTTTATTTAAATGAATTGTTTTGTCTTTTAATCAGATTAGCATTTTTTAAATAAACTTGTGGTCAGTCTCATTACAGTCAGTAAACGATGCAGCGGGTGTATTGTTTTGTACAAGATTCCTTTTGTGTTCATAATTTTATTTAAATTTCATTAACTTTTTTAAAATTGTTCTTGCTAGATAAAAGTTTCTATATATTGTTTTCTTATATATACATACATATGTGTGTGTGTGTGTGTGTGTGTGTGTGTGTGTAGAACAGATTGGCAAACCCATAAAATCAGAGAAGATAATCCAAAAGATTTTATCCAATTAATAGAAATTATTAATTAGATAAAATTAGAGAGCTTGATGGATATTATTTAAAGCATTATAAAATACTGAGAGGAAAACTTAACACATAATTAAATGGTTATAAAACCATAATTTATTTCAGACTGTTGGAAAAAAAATCAATGATCTGAAAGAGATAATGTAAAATTACATTGTTGAAATAAATTCTGGATTTATAAATGTTTTATATGTTGAGTTTTCCTCTCAATACTTTATATTATATATATATATATATATATATATATATATATATATATATATATATATATTACCGGCTTCAAATATAACAATAGACAAATTGGTAACATTCAATGTGAAAATTATCAAAAATGGAATTTTTTTATGTTGTAATGTCATAGTCATGCACATGTTAAAACATCAAAAAACTGTTCTTTTTACAAACAATACAGTATTTATAGATGATTCTATTAATTGGCGGCTTTTCTATTAATTGGCGGTTTAAGTGTTTTAATGCATATTGCCTCGAGAATCAGTAAAATATGAAAAATTCCATTTTGGATAGTTTTTACATTCTAATGAATGCTAGCAATATATATATATATATATCTATATATATATCTATATATATATATATATATATATACACACAAATTTTATTAAGAATGAATTTCAAGTTACTATGACCTATTATTCAATTTTTCATGCATTCATATAAATGCTTTCTTTTCAGGACATAAAGTATGTAAATACTGTTCAAATTTACTTAAAATACATTAGACTTAAAATGTATTATTATGAACCCATTCTTTTATGCATTTGTTTTGATGCTTTAGATCATTGTCTAGGCGGAAGTTTGACCCTCAATCTTAACACAACTTTTAAACAAATGCCAAGACATTTTCATTCAAATGTTGTTATCTTGCAGAGTCCATTGTGCCATCAATACATACTATTTTGTCTGTTTCAGCTGCAGCAAAGCACCCGTAAATTATAATGCTCTCACTGCCATGTTTAATGGTTGGTATCAAATTCTCCTCTTCAAAAGCCATATTAAGAACTCACCTGATATACCACCTATTGTTCCTTGCAATAAGCTATAGTTTGGTCTTATTCAACCATAAAACTATTTGCTAGAATATTTCTAGCTTGTCAATATGAGCTTTGGCATAGTTGAGCTGAGCATGTTTGTGTTATTTTATAATCAATGGCCTTTTCTTGGCATTCTGCCATGAAGTTCAGCTTGGTTCAGATTTCATTTCATCATAGATATATATGCACATTGATTCCATCATTGGCCAGTGAGCATTGAAGAACCCCAAAGGTAACAGCAGGATTTTCCTGGACTTGTTGAACTAGATGTCTCCTTACTCTTTCTGTTCTTTTCCCCAGATAGCCACTTCTTGATTGTGATGCCATCATATCAAAGGCCTTTTATTTATAAATACTTTGTTGCACAGTGAAGAAGTGCATTTTAAACTGTTTTAATAGTTTTTTGTAGCCTTCTCCATAATTATAGGTTTCAACTATGCCATTCTTTTGATTTTTGCATATTATTTTTTTAAATTTAGTCTCTAACTGTAACCTTTTTATACTCAATGAGTTATATTGGTTAACTGCAGTATACACAGTTTACCAAAAAATGAACACATGTCATTTTGATTTTTCATGCGCATAAAAAATCATTTGGGCTGGAGTCCATGTAAAACAAAAATGTGGAGTTTAACTGTATTTTGCACATATTAATTTTTAATTATGTGTATTGTAGTGCAGTGAGTATTGACTGGGAACAAGAAATCAGAGAGCTGAGTTCAAATTCCAGTTGAATTCATTGCATTTACTTACACACAAATACCCTTGGGAAATATATTAATTCATCTCTTCCCTCCAACTATGGGGCAAATAAAAGGACAGAATGGGTTCTATAGTCTTAGTTGGCAACCAGTCTATGGCAGAAAGTAATGGCAAACTACTACATGAAAATAATCTGCCCAGTCAATTATGTCTCTTTTGAAACATGATTGCCCAAGCGTGTATCACGTATGGCATTTAACTGACTGACAGAAATTTTATTCCAGCTAGATAAAAATCTTTGAAAGTCATTGTAATTCATTTAATAAAGTTTTTTCTTAGTTTAATTAAGATTTGTTGATTATCAAGAAAAAAAAGAAAAGATTATTTTAAATATTATCTCAGGGGTTCACTTACTTTTGCACATCACTGTATTTGTATGACAATTCTCAGAAAATGGGGAAACCTCTGTTGAGGTACAAGGATATACTTAAGAAAAACCTAGATTTTAGATTTTAATGACACATTCCCCATCCTTTGAGGAAATGAAAGGCATTACAACTTTTGAGAAGTAACACACTGAACATCTGTATATTACAAGGCACACTAAATTCTGCCCTAAGCATCTTGTTGGTTTCCCAAGGATGGCTGTTCCTTGTCATGTAGGTGGAATGTTGTGTGGGTTTCTAGCAGACCTTCAAAGTTACTGAAGGCACAAACACAAGTAGAGCATCAAGGGTGGAACAATGAAACAGCAGGAGTGGTCATATATGTGCGTGTGTGCATGTGTGCGTGTGTGCATGTGAGATGAGATACAAACCTTGATTTTATGCTATGAACATTAATATTCTAACCACTTGCTGATGCGCCCCCAAACACACTCAAACACATAAATGTATATATATATATATATATATAGGGTGCAATGGATGAATTGTCATCTAAATTACACAAAACTAAAACTAGTATTAACATCTCATTTTAACATATATTCATACCAAAATTGCACAAAAATATCTTGAAATGTCAAAGAGTAAATTTATACAATATTCTGAAGTCATCTGGATGCCATGGCTTAAACAAATGGCAATTTTATTCAATAAATTTACTCTTTAATATTAAAGATATTTTTGTTTGATTTTGATAAATATGTCTGTTACAGTGAGATGTCAGTGTTATTTTCATTCTTGCATAATTCAGGTGACAATCTATCTATTGCACTGGTAGAGTAATGAAATCTAATTAACACCATAAAAGTCAATTATCACTTAAATTCAAACAACAAGGGTAGTCTGAGCTTTTGGCTGAAATTATGAAACCATCTGTTTTTTGATACAGTTTGAAATACACATATAGAAAGACAAAAACAGCACTAGTGCACAAAGAGAAGAAAATATTGTTAAAGTTGGCTGAAGAGAAAATATGTCATGTGGGCAACTGGTGAAAGACAAGGTGATAATATCTGGTATCATTCAAATTAAACATAAAGATAATTGGCTGAAGAAACAAAGTTAATTTCTTAAGTCATTCTGGATATAGGATTGCATATCATTTAAAAGATGAGGGAAGATGACAATGATTACCTATATATATATATATATATATATATATATATATATATAGTCATCTGCAGACAGATCTGTGTCACTGTATCACAGTACATCAGTACAGTTAGACATCTGATTACTTTTAGCCAGGATTGAAACCTAACCAAATTGTCATCAGTTGTCAATTCTACTGCTAAGCTATGCATGCTCGGTAAAAGAAAGCAAACTTTTAGTGTGTGATATACCATGTAAACATACACCAGTGTGCTAAGAGAGTTCTAATTCATTACTGAATGAATGATGTATAGATGCTAGAGTAGCTACTGTTTTTTCAAAGTCTATCATTCTTCCAGAGTGCTCAATCAGGGTGTGAGATATATATATATATTTTTCATTTATAAACGAGTTATTTCGCTAAGTTGGTTTCCACCACAAGTGGTTTCTTCAGCCGATTTTTAATAACTGGTCTAACTCTATTAGGACCAAAAACTAAGTATTAAACAATATATATATATAAAAGCATGTACATATATATACATGTATATATATACATTTATATATATGTATGTATATGTAGAAATATCAAGAAATATATATACATAGATATGCATTGTGCTGCAGTGGATATTGGCTTAGAACAAGAAATCAGGGAGTTTGAGTTCTAGTTGAATTCCTTGTATTCACTTACACACAAATATTCTTGGGCAAGGTATTAATCCATCTCTTCCCTCCAGTTATGGACAGATTGGGTTCTATACTGCTGGCTAGCAACCAGTCTATCACAGAAAGAAATGGCAGCCTACTGTGGGATAACCTTCTGCCCAGTCAGTCATGTCTCGAAAGAGACATGATCACCTATGCATGTATCACGTATGGCACTTAACTAACTGACTGATACATATACATGCATTTATATATATATATATATATATATATATATATATATATTTATACCCTTACCTAGAATTTGGGAATTAGCATACACCCTACCACACACACACACACACACACACACACACATATATGTGTATTCGTGTGTGTTTACATATGTTCATACATATCTTTAGAGCACAAAAGGATTTATCAACACAGATATAAATATATTGAATGAGCAAGCATATCCTGTATGCAATGAGTTGTAGATATGATATTTAATGAGTAATAAAACAGATGTCTACCCAATTATACACATTGCTTTTTTCTTCTAGGAAAGATGATGTATAGAATACCAAAATAAAAAAGAACTTGCTAGAAAGCAACACTTTCAGGATTTCAGACCAAAGCAGATCAGATTAGGGATTCAAAATTGATGTCCCCGACAAAGATATTTTCCCCTGCCTTGATCTCTGGCTGAAATATCTCATCTTTTACAAGCTATAAAAATAAAGACAATATAAAACAAACAGTGAAGAATTAAATGAAGTCTTCAAAATAAATAATATATGCAATATATTCAAGCAGCCTCCCCTGACATCAGATGTAAAGAAAAAGATAAAACATAAAACTTAAAAAGAAACGTGTAAGAGTAAATCCTTTTTTCCTAGTTTTTTTCTTGTCTATCTCTAAGCGCCCAATAAGGAATACCTCATCTGACACAAAGTGCATGTTGGTGAATACTAATTCCAAAGAAGAAATATATGCAAATTTTGTCATATCTTGTAAGCCTTGTGGCTACAACAGAAAATATCAGCAGTTAATCATAAAAATGTTGAAATTTTTATCTTTAAGTCTAATTTATTTTTCTTTTTAATTTGATAGTATTTATGCTGAAGTCGGCACTAGTGATATTTCAAAATTTGTTTTAAAACAATTTGCAAAATGTGATTTAAATTCTATGCTTGCTTCATAACACTTTTCTCCTAGAAAGCAACACATTTTGCCTCATTGACTATGCTCTCTTAAATGATTTCAAATCGAATGACTACATTGAATCTAAAATTGCATCTACTTCTAAGAAATTTAGGTCATTGTAGTGCCAGGAAATTTTTCTCATTGTCATTCATTTTGCACATTTATAAATCTACCATTTGTCTGTGCATTGAATATTGTTGCCATATCTGGTTGGGTGCTCCTGCTATTCATCTTGAGGTTCTTGACAAAATCCAAAGGATCTGTCATATAATCAATCCTGACTTAGCAGCCCACCTTCAGTCACTTTCTCACCAATATCATGTGACTTTGCTCTGTCTTTTCTACAAGTATTTTCATGGAAACTGCTCTAACAAGCTTTTTTCCCTGGTTCCCCAGCCGCATGAATCCTTGTTGTGCTCGTAGATTGGCATCAAGGTCCCACCCCTTTATCATTAAAATAGTTAAACATAACTCTTCTACTCAATCAGTTCCTTTTCTTGCACTTCCTGTTTTTGGAACTTTTTTCCATTTGCTTACTTTCCTCATAACTACAATCTCCAAAAGTTTAAATGCAATGTCAATAGCCATGTTCTATCTATTTGATGCCTATCCACCTCTTATCATTTCTTTGACATCTCTTGTTTTTCTCTCACTTTAATTCCCCCATGTACCAGTGGTGGTCCTCCCTTGCTTGGGGTGAAATGATAATAAAAAAAGTTCTGTTCTTTGTTTTTGAAGTGGATAGATGCAGAAAAATATTTAGAAATTATAGAGAAATTAATTTTTTAATTTATCTTTTGGATATATAATTAAATATTTAAATGAATATAGTTGGAACTTGCTATATACTCAGCATCAAATTACCCATATTCCCCCTCTATACCAGCCATAGTGTGGAAGTTCCTCTCAGACAGCATTTTTACAAGACATGTTAATTTGTAGAACAAACTTTCATGCAGATGATTCCCTGAAGTTGAGAAAGATTGATTCTTCATTCAAGAATAAATCTTCACTTTCTTTTATCATCTGTAACATTCATATTACAGACCCCATTCAGTAACCCTCTAGCTTGAGTGGTTGTTGAGTCATGGGTTGAGTGAATTTTATACTTGATTTAAGTCAAAGTTTTTGGTATTTCAGTTTCCAATTAATAATTTTAAAAATTGCTTATGAAAAGCATTCAATCATCAAAATATATTTCATTATATTTTATTGCCTGATGCCATTTTTATGCAAGAATCTCAATTCCACACTTATACCATTTGGCACGTTTAGAGACAAAAACTTCATTGCATCCATTTTCAACTATGTTGTTAAAACTCAGTTTGTGCAGGAAATGAGCCATGGTAACCTGATAGTACAAGGTTTGAACTGTAGACAGTTGTGACAGCATCTCCAGCCCATCAAAATCCACAATTTTACTTGGTCACATTTACAGTTCATGCCAGGGCATTGTCAAGTAATGGGAGTGCATATCTTCAACTGACCAATGCCAGGTAGCAGGTTTTCAATACATCATATACTCACTGATGTTGTTAAACATAAAGGTTTGACCATCTGAGACAAACTGAAAGTACAACACTCCTTTGCATTTACACCAAACACACAACATGACCTTCTATTCAAACTTCCCTTGTTTGACAACAGATTCTGAAACCTGGACAGAACAAAGCCACTGTTTTCTCTTAAGATTACAAATGTAGATCCATTTTCATTCCCTATTACAATTCAATGCCCAAAATAGATATCTTGAAAAATTTCCAGCAGTTGTTTGCAAAATTTAACACATTGTTGAGCCTGGACATTGATCAATTTATGAGGAACTTATCGATAAGTGTCTGTTCTTTAAGCTAAACTTATGGTAGACATTCCCATGATAGCATTTGGTGAAGGATCAGGTTGTGTCAACAATGTATGATTTCTTGTGTTTGGCTGTTATTCAACCATTTAAAAACAAAGCATCATCTTCCACAACTGAAGCTCTCTCTGACATTGGTTTATCTTTGAAGCTGGTGTTACCTTGATACATCTTGACCTGTTTTGTAACACAAGTCCTTTGACAGTCACTTGGTATTTCCACATAATTAATTTCTTTTGCTGCTGCTCGTGCAGTCAGGGTTTTTTACAGGTATTTTAAAATGGTTTTAATTGCAATATTTTTACCATGCATTGTCAACTGTAAAATAAAGAATAAAAAATGTTTATAAGTTATATACAAAAATAAACAACAAGTCAGCAATGATTAGACAACAAGTTCTATCAAATTAATAATATAACATTGAGATATAAGTTGCCAAAAATCATCAGGGAAAATCAAAAAAAACTTTTGACTCAAACTGGTATATTAATATATTTTATTTTTTTTATTAAATATGGTTTATATTTATATAATTAGCAATACTTGATCAGAAGATTGCATTGAAGTGCAAAAATGACAGTCATCATGCAGTCTTGATTCCTATTTCCGCACTGTTTATGTATACATATTTAGTTATGGGAAAATGATACATAAATTTTTATAAGCAATATTTGTATTGCTTCAAATTATACTGAAGCAATTTTGATATTGTTAAAAAAACTTGACGTATTCTTTAGACTATTTTTAAGCTAAATGATAATGTTTATTGTACTTGCAATAGAAACTGAAATGAATCTGGATTCAGAAGTCTTTTAAAAGCAAACCAAAAATACAAGTTGATAATTGTTAATATGTCAGTTAAGTGCCATATAACTTGCATGCGCGATCAAGTCTCAAAAGAAACATGACTGACTGGGCAGAAGATTATCCCACAGTAGATTGCCATTACTTTCTACGGTTGACTGGTTGCCAGTCAGCTATAGAACCCAATCTGTCCTGATATTTAGCCCATAACTGGAGGGAAGAGATGGATTAATACCTTTCTTAAGGGTATTTGTGTGTATGTAAATGCAAAGAAATCAACTGAAATTCAAACTCGGCACCCCGATTTCTTGTTCCAAGTTGATATCCACTGCTCTGTGCTAAGTTCGAATTCCAGTTGAATTGCTTGCATTCACTTACATACAAATACCCTTGGGAAAGGTATTAATTCATCTCTTCCCTCCAGTTATTGGTTAAATAATAGGACAGATTGGCTTCTATAGCTTTGGCTGGCAACCAGTCTACTGCTGAAAGCAATGGCAACCTACTGTGAGATAATCTTCTGTACAGTCAGTCATATCTCTTTTGAGACATGATTGCCCAAGCATTTATTACGTATGGCACTTAACTGACTGTTAATATCTATGCTGCATTAAAGTTAAAAAAATCATAAATGTGGTATAGAAAATACTAATTGTGGAAGTAAGAAATTAACTTAAGCAGAAATTCTTTTATTAGGCCAAAAACCACTGGAGGGCACAGAACACCAAAGAATGCAGACAATGCTGAGAAGTTGAAAACAAAAATAAACAAAATGAAATTAAATACTCAAGATAATAACAGAAAGACAAAAAAATCTGATTTAAAAAGTTAATATTAAAGGGTAGCTTTGAAATCTGCGACTGGAAATTAAAAAAAATAAAAATGACTGAAATATTTTAACAGGGAGGCAGATGATTAAAATAAAAAATATAATTTTAAATGAAGCTGCAAAGATCAGCTAAGTCAGTTTTCATACAAAATATTATTGTGAAAATGCTTTCTTTTGAGGAATACTGATGGGATTAGGCTGTGTTGTCATTGAAACCACATTAAATATATTGTAAGCAATATTTGTATTGCCACAAATTATTTTGATATTGGTAAAAAAAACTTGACATATTCTTTAGATTATTTCAAAGCTAAATTATAATGTTCATGGTACTCAAAATGAGTACATTTCAATTTCTTGCAATAGAAACTTAAACGAATCTGGATTCAGAAATTTTTGTTTTTTAGAACAATTTTAGGAAAACCTATGACAAAATGGGAAAAATGACATTTTTCTTTAAGTGATGTTTACATGGATGTCCATGGTGGTCCAGTGGATATCGGCTCGGAACAAGAAATCGGAGAACCAAGTTCGAATTCCAGTTGAATTCATTGCATTCACTTACGTGCAAATACCCTTGGGAAATGTATTAATCCATCTCTTCCTTCCAGTTATGGGTTAAATAACCGATCCCCCACTAATTACTACATAAAAAATAATACATGTCTTTCCCCTCTAGCTATGAGTCAAATAGCAGGACAGATTAGGTTCTATAGCCTTGGCTGGCAACCAGTCTACCGCAGAAAGCAATGGCAACCTACTGCGGGATAATCTTCTGCCCAGTCAGTCATGTCTCTTTCGAGACATGATCGCCCAAGCGTGTTTCACGTATGGCACTTAACTGACTGACTGATATTTACATTGACAGGACTGCACATGTGCATGAAGGAGAGGAAATACTGAGAATTTTACATTTAAATTAAATTTCTTTTTTTCTTAATATGGGGTTTGGGTATATAGTCTAGTAGATTTAATTTAGTTTCATTTTATTTTTGTTCATGTTTCCAATATTTTTGTTATTGCACTGTGACAACAGAAGATCTAACAAGAAAACTGAAATATTATAAGAACATGGACATAAACTTACTGTGGGTAATATAGCAATTAAAGCACTTTCTAAACATTTCTGTCTTAGTAAATTGTTTTCTCTTTTAATTAGAATAACATGTTTCAAATCAAAATTATGGTCAGAATCATTATAGTAAGTAAGCAAAGTATTTTGTATTGTTTTGTAAAAGACCCCTTACTTGTTCATATATTTTATTAAAATCCCTTGAGGTTTCTCCTATATATTCATTGTGGCAATTATTACAGGTGATAGAGTAAATTTCTTCATTTTCATTTTCTTTCTCCAATAGCAACAAATATTTGAGTTTGTCTTATTTTGCTCATTGTTGATATTTTCTTAATGCCAGATACCTAATTTTATTTTTTATTTTTTGTCTTTAAAGAAGTGATTATCTAACAAACAACTTTTAAAACTCAATACCATTGAGATGTGCGTATCAGTAACAGAAGTATGAATATTATTTTCTTATTATTTTTGGATTTAGTGAAAATATCTCTAATAAAGTGATTCAATAAATGTTTTCCCTTTGGTATTGAATGTTCAATATTACACAAACTGTCTACTCATTCAAACCAGGCAAGCAGTGTCAACAAAAGCACAGCCCAAACAAGAATTAGATGCTTCAGTTCTCTTGTTACCCCCAAAAAATACCAAATAGATTGAAAAGATAATGAAAATAAGAAATCATCTCTTATATTCCACTGACAAAACAATACTTTATAGTGAATTAATGGATTTAGATTCACTTTAAACTTTACAGAAGAAACATTTTTGATAATAATAAATTATTATACATAACTTTCATGTCAGTCAGTTAAGTGCTATACGTGATACATGCTTGGGTAATCATGTCTTGAAAGAGACATGACTGACTGGGCAGAAGATTATCCCGTAGTAGGTTGCCATTGCTTTCTGCGGTAGACTGGTTGCCGACCAAGGCTATAGAACCCAATCTGTCTTGCTATTTAACCCATAACTGGAAGGAAGAGATGGATTAATACCTTTCCTAAGGGTATTTGCATTTAAGTGAATACAATGGATTCAACTGGAATTCGAACTCGGCTCCCCGGTTTCTCATTCCGAGCCGATATCCACTGTACCACAACGCACATCCAATTTTCATGTATAATTACATTAATTACATTTAGACAAATGCTTCTATGGTTATTGTTATTACTAGAAGGGTACCTGGATTGACAGAGACCTGAAGATGACTTGAAAGACAACATCTGAAATGTTGTGACAACAAAGATGAGGACATTAATCTAAATGTAAATTATGTAGATAATAATAATTCCTCATTCCAGAAAGTTTGGCAGAAGTACTTTCACCTTCTTTATGATTCAAAATAAATTATTTGAATTCTCCAAATCTCAATCTAGGGCCTTCTCACTCTTGTTGAGCAAACCCCCACCACCACCTGGTTCGCCTCCACCACTTCCTATCTCAAGCATCCAAATCGAAATTTGAGGCCCTTGCACCCCTGTTGGAGTAACCTCTCCCTGATTCACCTCAACCTTTTTCTTACTGCTGACCATACTGGACCATATATGGCCAAGGTATTTTGTCAGATTGTTGTGTCATCTTGCCTTTTGTCACTCTTTAGTTCATTTCCACTGCATTGGATTCCAATTTGTCAGTCTACCTGTTGTCTCTGAGATGAAAGATATGACCAGATCATCTACATTTGCTCATCTTCATAATTCTTCTCCTTCAAAAACGTCTGTTCTGTCTTTCATTCCAATCTGCTAGTGAATCTAGATGTAGCTTTGCCTATCACATAAGGTGATGCTGAGCATGATTTCCACAATTTTACTTAGGGGCAACTGCAAGAGTCTCTGCAGTAGTCAGGTTAAGCATCCATGTATCACTTCCATAAGTCATCACCAGCAGAATATATTTATTAAATAACTTTCTCTTGGTTTCAGTTACTGATACCATAAAGTTTTCCAAAAACTGACCAGCCAATCGCAATCCTTCTCTTGACCTCTGTAGGGAACCCACTGTTGCAACATAGACACAATTGTCTACTTCCTCCATGATCTTTTCATCTTCAATAACTGGTCATGGCTGTTAAACATGACCTTGGTTTTCCCACGATGCATATGAAGGCCTACTGGTTGGTTCACAGTATGGATAGCATTGATCATTTCCTCCAGTTCTTGTGGTGAATGGACTATTACGATAATGTCATTTGTGAAGTTTAGGAGTTTTTTAATTAAACTCAATTGTTTACACAATATTCATATTAGTAAACTCATACCAGGCATTAATGAAAAATATTCCTTCATTTCTTTCAAAAACAGTATATAGTATAGTCGAACGTTGGTTCCACATAAGGTTGTGTATTTTCTGTTATTTATAAATGTTCATCATTTTATGTGTATTTCAGTGTTAAGGTCATGAAGTGTTCCATATGAATATATTATATTTAGTTTTATGTGTGTGTCAAGTGTAATGTAGTAGCAGGTTATTGTTGGTGTGTGTTGGGTTATGATTTGTTCCAGTATTTGAGTCTGTGGGTTGCCTTTTGAATTAATTCTTGGTTTGGTTTTCTATATATTCTTTTCATGAGTTTAACATATCTTCCTTTGGTTGGTTGTTATTGGTTGAATTTTTGACGGCAATGTCATGAGGCTCCAGACATGCATGTCAATTTAAGGCCAACCGATGCTGTAAACACAAACCAAACAAGGATCATCCCCAACAGGTCACACTGACAACAACTATTCCAAGAGGCATTATATTTAATTTTGTAATACAATACCTACTTTTGTCTACCTATGTCTACATATGCCTATGTATATCAACTATGTCTATGTAAGTCTATGTATATCTACCTATGTCTACCTATATTTATCTATATCATCTTATGTTTACCTATGTCTGCCAATGTCTACCTATGTATACCTATGTCTACATATATCTACCTATGTCTACGTATATCTACCTATGTCTTCCTATGTCTACCTATATTTATCTATATCTTACTATATTTACCTATGTCCACCTATATTTACTTATATCTTATTATGTCTACCTATGTCTACCTATGTCTAAATATAACTACCTATATTACTTATGTCTACCTATGTCTACATATATCTAACTATATCTACCTTTTTCATTGAGAAACCAGTCATTTTAAATAATTAAATTTAGTGCATGATTTTTTTGTCAATGAAAAAAAAAACAGATAAATATTTTACTGCCTTGCTTGAGGCGAATTTGAATAAAAAACAAAAAGAAAAAATTGTTGGATCAAATATAGATCAACTATGGATCAGAACCTGAAAGAATGATAAGATAATAAACAATTAGAAAAATGTAAAAAAAAAAAAGAAAAAATAGGCTAATGTCTCATTCTGAGCAATTTTAAGACCCAAAATTGTAGAGGAGATGTTGTGATGGAAGAAGATCTTGACAGGGAGGAAAGTATGAGTTCTTCAGGTCAGGATAAGACAATAGAAAACAATCCTATTGAAGCTATCATGAGTGACTCAGAGATGGAAGATGATAAAATGAGGCCAAGATCTTCATTAAAAAGAGCAGGACATAAAGCTCAAGAAGAGGAGGAAAGAAGTTGCAATAGTAGTTTGAGAACAACGAAAGGCAATAAATCCCTTCAGTTCTGGGAGGTGAAGATTGTACCTATTTGCATATGTTAAGTAGAAGAGATATAAAGCATATAGTAAACTCAGAGACAAGCAAGTTGACTACTGATAATGTACCTTAGAACAACAACACAATCCAACAAAATTAAAATTTTCTTTACATTTCAAAAAATATTACTGCAGGCCCTCACAATAGAAAATCTTAATCTTGATAGGGGGAAAGTAATTTTATTCTTTTGGCACTAGACAGTGATGTCATGATGAAGGATTTGTGGGGGTGGAAACTGTCAGAATCTTTCTGAACATAAATTTTAGTAGAATGATTCTCACACATTTTGGACCCAAATTGCTCATCTGACAACTGAAGTATTTCCTTTGAAGTCTCTCAGTGCCTCCAGAGATTTAGAAAGAGGCAGAAGTGGATAGAAGTGTGAATTTGGAAATGAAGTGTTGCATGCTGGGAAAATGAAAGTGAAGAGAGAATGTCAACTCTGTCTAACACCAGCATAAATGATAAAAATATGAGTGAGCAATATTGAAAAAGATATATATAGTAATTTATCTTCTCAGTATGCATTAAGATTCTCTCTTAACCTTTTTTAACCTCAGTCTCTAATAAAAATACACTTTCTATAATCTCTCTATCTTTATTTCTTTCTCTCAAACTCTCTCAGTAGCAGCCATAATATAAGGAACGGTAACAACAAAGACATAAATATGTGTATTACTTAAAAAGTAATGCATGATTAGCAATGAAATTTTTTACCAAATAAAGATTAGGATGTAATGCATAAATATTATATAAAGTTATAAAAATTTACATAATCGTTTTTTTCTTAAATAAAGATTAAATGGAACAAAGGAAATAAACTACTGAACAAAAGTTAAGGAACGATGTTAATAATTTACATAAACTTTTAATTTACATTGTTAAAAAACTCGATAGAGCTTTTCAACAATAAATAAAAGTTCATTTATCATTAGGACTATATTTTTAAGAAATATGGCAAATTCTACATGCAAAACACTCTCTTTTGAAGAAAAAAAACTCATTATCACTAACCATCAAGAAAAAAAGCCAATTTCAGAAATGTTTAATAGTGTTCATGTGGCCACTACAGTATATATATAAAGTATAGTTACTGTTATGTATTTTTTCAAATATATATATAAATATTTAAAAGTTTTATAAGAAAGAATTAATATGGAAAGGGAAACTATATATTTCAAAGTTACTGAGTCATGGAAACACAACACAGGAAATTGTGAAAAATTTCAATGCAGATTATAGAACAATCAAAATGAAATTGAATACATTAGCAAGATGAGAACAAGAAAAATTTGGATCTAAGAATGTCACAAAAGAGATTTTTTAAATTTTTTAAAAATAGGTATTTTGCAAGATAAGAGGCTTGAGTAGCAAGAAAATCTTAAAAAAACTGGGGTTGTGAATGTAAAAAGAGAAACGTTACAGAACATTGGCTAAAACCAGGAAAGAAAACAAACTTCCAAGTTTAATTAAACATCTCAATGGAAATCTCTTGAGAACTTGAATAAGTTATCACTGATTTTTCATGAAAAGTAATGCTTTATTTACAAAGATTAGTTAAAACCATGTCACTGAAAGTATTGTTGATCACTAACCACTACTTTTACCATCTTTTTGGCAGAATTTGAATTCCACATTGAAAAAATGACATGTCTTTTGAGGCTAACCACAAGTAGACTCATTATTTTTGAATCTTCATAAAAATGAAAGTGCTGTGCAGCCAGGGCATGTGTTATCAATCAGAACAAGTTATAATCAAACTGGGCAATGTCTGGTGAATATGGCAGGTAGGTAGGACTTCCCATTTAAGCATTTCCAAATAGATTTTTACCCAATTTTTGCAACATAGCATTATTATATTGCAAAATCATTTTTTTGTGTCTTTGCTTGTATAACAATTGTTTTGTTTTTAATGCTTGGCTCAAAGGCATCGATAGTAATTGATAGCAATCTTCCATGATAGTTTTGGTGAGTTTGAGCAGCTCATAATAAACTACACCCAGCTGATTCCACCAAAGACAGGGCAGAAGATTTGAACCATGGATATTCAGCTTTGCTGCTGATGTTGATACATGGCTTTGCTTACCCAACAATCTTCTCTACTTAGGGTTATCACAGTGTATCCACTTTTTATTGCCGGTCATGATATGATGCTAAAAAACTTTCCTTTTCTGCCACTGAAGTAACTGTTCACATGTGACAAGACACTATACAACGTCTCTCAGCTTTAACTTGTATAGCACCCAATGTCCTTGCTTTTGAATAATTCTTAATGCTTTCAAACATTTTGGAACTGTTGTGTGATCAACTCATAATGATTCTGAAAGTTCAGCTTTTGCCTGATATGAGTCTTCATGAAGTAATACCTCCAATTCTTTGTCTTCAAACTTTTTCAGTGTGCCAAAGCATTTCAACATCAAAATCCTTATTTTCCCTGCATGTTGTTTCTGAGTATAGTCATCATAAGACTCAACAAAAATTCTGTGTGCTTCAGCTGCAGATTTCTTTTGAATAAAGTAGTGCAGTAAAAGTTCCCACAAATACACTTTCTTTGGCACTAAATCCAGCATTTTTAATGCTATGAAAAACAAAGTTGTTTCCACTTTCACAAAATGACATACACAAAATTTCAAGCTTGCTTATGGAACTTCCTTATAAATGCATTACCATCTGAAACTACATGCAGTTCTGAGAAAACTTTTTTTGGAAAACAGTGAAAACTTATTCAAGGTCCTATTATATGTTAGATGAAAAAAAAGACATGAAAACTGATTTCCCAGTAATTTTAATGATGAATGTAGAACTACATTGGATGAACCTGATTGTTGGGTAAGAAACTGGGTTTTTCATGAAAATAGTTAACAAGGCTTAGACAACAAAAATGAAGGATGTTTACTAATGTTTTAGAATATTATTGTTGGTAGTAGAAAAACAGGTTCCTTCAAAATTAATGTTAATATCAACATAAATTCAAAGAATTATTGTAAGTTCTGGAACAAGGTGTTTTTATGTGTTAAAGGTCAGAAGTAAGGAGTTATAAGCTAAAGAGTATACTCATGTAAGACAAGGCTACTTCACGTTCTGCAAATTTCCTAGTTTCTCAAAAAGGTTCTCAAAAATGCTAAATTAGTGAAATAATCACAGCCTCTCCAGATATTAATTCATTGGAAAATTTGTAGTTCATCATTTAAATAAATGTAAATGAGAATAGAAACCAAGTCAAACAAAGTCGAACTCTGAGACACAGTAAAAAATGTTGCAAACGATGTTAAAGTTGAAACAATAGAAAATCTGATGCAACCTCATAATGAGGTGAATCATTTGTTACTTAATAACAAAAAAAAAAACTGATTCTTCTCTTTATGTTCTGTAAAATTTGAAACAGCAGAAAAGTTTAAAAATCAATGCATAAAAGATTGATTAAATTTATGAAAAATCAAAGATTTCTTAATAACTTCTAGAATAAAAATAATATATTAATTTATCAAGAAATACAGGATATTGTGTTAATCAAGTATGTTTCTACAACTTGTATTTTTTTAATTCATTTATAACTAGCTGAAAAGCCAGACTATAAAAATTTTCATTTTAATTGTTAAGATGAGCTCTTTGATATGGTACCTAGACTCTATGATTTTAAGCATAATACTTGATTAGCAACAAAGTCTCATCGGTTTAATGTTGAATTGTATAGATTCAACTGTAAGTTCTATGCTAACAGTTTCTTTTCTTGGACTTTTGTGGAATGCTTTTCTACATCCATGCTTTCCAGCCAAATTTTACTTTCAAAATTTAAATGCAATATCATTTATTATCTTCTTTTTTCCTCATTACTCTTCTCTTGTTTTCACTCCCTAAATTTTCTGTTTTCTAGCTCTTTTACACTCAGTAGCCCCTTGCATCTTAGTGGCTTTACTGCCTTGCACAGAGGGAAATTGATTTAAAAAAAGAAATCTTAAAATGGTTTCTCAATATTTACCCTTACTCTTTTATATCACATTTGTATATACATTCTTCATAATAAGTAATAAAATTTGTCAAGATAATTTTTAAGAGGTTAAATTACCACTATTTATATTTAAACTGTTATCCTCAGATTTGTTGTTATTCAGAAAACATTCTGGCTTTCTTCATGTGTTTGTCAATTTGAGTAACAGTCATGAAATTTCAAACTGAACACTTTATTTAATATACAAGAGCAGATTGTTTTATATTTTGATAGCATGTTCTCCTTTTTTTACGAAAAAAATAAAATTCTTCAAACTTCTTTCTAACCACTTTTATTTTCTTCTTAGAAATGTTTGTGTGATTATCTATTTTGACATCAAGTTACAACCATGACTTCTCCATAAATTGTGTGAAGGCATATTGGCATGGCCAAGGACAAATTTCTTAAGTGGAGTAGAGTATTGAGAGACAGAAAATTTCACTGGAAACAAAGAAAAGATTATTGAACTGTTATGTGATATTTGTTCTCCTATATGGATTGCTGAACATTCTTCTCAAATATGAAGGGACGAATTGAAGCAACAGAAATGTAGTTCTACAGAAGGATGCTGAGGATACCATGGACCATACATGTGAGCAACAATAAAGTTCTGGAGAGAATGGACAAGAAAAAGAAACTTATACTTAACATCAAGAAGTGACATGTAAATATTAAGGCAAAATATATTAAGAGCTACAAGGAAGAGGAAGATATGGAGGGTAGTGATCGCCTACTTCCTGAAGGGTCATGATACATAAAAGAAGAAGAATCCCAACATAAGGTATACATTGTTAACAAGTCTATATCTTAACCCAAAAGAAGATGAGCAAAGAGTTTCAGATTTTACGAGAACACAGTTTCACTTAAAAAAATACAAAGAGTACATTTTTTTGAAAATGTGAATGATCATGGCTCTCCCCCTCTTTCTATCCCTTGTAGCTTTTATTTGTTTATTTACTAACCTTCACACTCTTTGTTCTGTCATTTATTAAAAAAAAATTATTAGGTAGGTTACTTACTAATTCATTCTACGTCTCTTGATTTGAATATGTCCTGAGAGTATCAAATTTTTGAAGTGCTCTTTTCTCATTATATGTCTCAGAAATATCAGCTATTTTTTTTCACTTTTCTTAAATTGTCAAGTATTCATCACTTTATAGAAGGACATATATCACATATCAGTTCAGCTCTCTATGTTCATAATGAAAAATTCTTTTTATTAGGTTTTGAAACCAGTCTTTTGCTATTTTAAAGTACCTTTGGATTTGATGATTTTTTGGAAAATAATAACATTTTCTTAAAATTATATACGCAATTTGATAGTATATATAACACCATTTTTTTGCATTTTTTACTGAAAAATAGCTCAAACAATATCCCCCAAATTATATATACAAATTCAGGTTTCTGAGAAAGTAATATTTTATCTTTAGTGATTACCAGTACTAATAATTAGACTAATGCAAAAGTATTATAAAAAATGAAATGAAAGTTGTAGGGAAGCATTATAAAACCAGAAATATTGTACATCTTGATTTAGATGTTGTTTGTTCTTAATGTTTACTTTAAAATTTCAGGAAAAATTTGATACTCTCAGGACATTCTAAGTTTTGAATATTGAAAGATCTGTTCATCATGAATGATCTAAGATATTTAAATAACTTGTTTTGTGAACTTAGTGCAAGTAACTGTATCTTTTTCTTTTCACACACAAATATAATGGACAACATTCCTTCAGATCCTACTTAAAATTAAACAGATAATTTACTCAACCTTGACAGGAAATCAGAAGCCTTGAGGCAAAACCACTTTGTCAGATTACAAGTTAAGTATTTTGTTTTAATTCTTTAAAACATTTAGAAATCCACACAGATTTATGTTGCTTACCTCTTTAAATGCATTTATTCATTGCAAGCAGACATAGACAACTTAACTTTCTTAAACTTCTTTACTAGTAAACAACAAAATAGCCAAAAGTTTTACTTTATTAATTTGTAGCATTTGTGAAAGGAGAAAATTTTAATTTGGTAAAATGGACAAATTTGATAGATTCAAATTAGAGCAGACACATTGTTCAAACATATTTTGTTAACTGATCAATTTTAGACAAAATAAAAAACTTTTTCTTCATTGAAAATTTTTAATAATGTATGATATCCTTAATGAGTGACTACCAACCTAAAATAAAATTTAACGACCTTATAATTTTTTAAAAAATACAGCAATGGAACCAAATAGCTGATTATTAATTTATGAAGCATTTTCTATATTTATAACATTATTAAAAATTCATGCTCTTAAAAAACACCTGTATTCAATTAGAGTTGAACCTTTTTCTGTTAATTATTTGGATGTATTTTTTTGTTTTTTGTTTACTATTATGTCTGTATGGCATGCATAAATAAAATGAAAGTTTATCATGTAGTAAACCTGAGTAGCATCAGGAGTAACAATCTGAGTTGAAGTAGGAAAAGAGTTATTATGAAATTTTTTTGCATCTAGTTAGACCCCAAACTACCACTATTTATGATGGATGGATGTCCTTTTTATTAGGTTCCATCCCATGAAAGATTATTGGGTCTTAAACTTGCACCTGACCTCAAGTGAAAATTGTATTTATGATTCATCACTAAAGATGTAGGAAAAATAGTCAGCTCCCTGTACCGATCCAGTAAGTACCTGACTCCTCATGTTAATCACTACATTTACAAGAGCCAGATTAGGCCTAAAATTCAGTACTTTTGTCATATTTGGGTGAGAAATGCCCAGTCCTCACTTTCCAGTTTTGATAGACTTCAAAAGTGTTTCTTCACCCTCCAACCACTCACTCTCATAAGTGGGATGTGGTGACCCTCTCATTGTTTTATCACTATTTTCATAGAAAGTCCTTGAATGAACTATATTCCTTGGTTCCATCAGTTCTAACCTTCATGACTAAGCTCTGCCATGTCACTCACATTGTTGCAAACCACCCACATTCCTTCCGTATTGGTGAGAATTAAGTTCCACTCGAACAGCTTCTTCCTGCAGACCACAGCTCTGTTTCCTGACTACTACAATCCTAATCTGTTCAAGTCTAGGGTTAACCATTATTTTCCCTTCCTATCTGTATAAACTGCCACTTAATGTAACCCTTCACTTTGAGAGACTCCAAAGCCTTGTACAAGGTAAAACTTTCTGTTAAAAAAAATTCCTGTCATATAAAAACTTTCTTCATTAGAAGAAACTGGACTAAAAAAAAATTCATTATCTTGTAAAAAACCCCAACATTTTTATGAACATATAAATTTGGGATTTATCTGCTTTCTTCTTTTCTTTTCAATAAAATGTTTTTACAAGGCCAAATTTTATTACCTTTTTTAAAGTTCTTTACTGGCAAAAAATAACCAAAAATCATAATTTTATTAATTTGTAGCATTTGTGAAAGAAAATGTTTTAGATTTAGTAAAATGGACAAATTTGATAGATTCAAATTACAGCAGACCCATTTTTCAAAAATATCTATTCAATTAATCAATTTCAGACACAATAAAACTTTCCTTTATTAAAAAATTGTCAATAAAGTGTTATATTCTAAATGAGTGACTATCAACCTAAAATAAAATTTAATTACCTTTTAATTTATAAACAAATTATGCAACATTGAAAAATATCAGATTATTAATCTATCAAACATCTTTCAGACATGCATCATTAAGTTAGAATGATCATTTCAAAGAACTCATATTCAAAAAGTGCTGAGCATTTTTCTGTTAAATATTTGTATATTTTTTTCTTTGCTATTACATCTACATGGTATGCATAAATAAAATGACAGCTGGCGTAACAATCTGAGTTGAATTAGAAGAGGAGTTATTAAGAAATTTCATACTCTTCAAAGAAAAAATATTTGAAAACAGTTGGGCAATTTTCTGCTATAAATTTACAATTTCTGGAATATAAAAGTTTTGGATTTACACATTCTTTGCTTTCTTCTTTTATTTTCATTGTTTTCCTCAGCTGCATGGGATGAGATATACACTGTCTTTCATCATGTTCTTCACTATGGGATGTCTTACTCAGAAGAGGAATCTGCAAAGTGTTGAGTCATTTAAAAGAAAAATGGACTGCACCCTTTAAAATAATACTGCAAGAACCCTGTAAAGCCATAACATGAAGGGGAATAGAAAGATCAGGTGCAGCTGACCACATGCAGTGAAAAAGAAGATCACTGCCTACCCCTGTAGAATGAAGTTGAAAAAAAAGATAAAAAACACCACTGGGAATTATGAAAATTTAAGGATTCAGTGCATAGGCCATGAAAGTCTTCCAGGTTGGCCAAGTATAGATATGAATACAATATGGGAACCAGTAAAAGGGAGTTCAAGAGAAAAACAATAACAATAACAAAATTGTAATATAAGCTCTGGTAAAAATGGTTACTGAGACATTAAGTTTATAAGTTTCAAAATTTCATATACTGATGTCTTCAAGGACACATGATCCAGTGGATAAAAGATAAATCTTGACCCAAAAATTCAATACCTATTGACATCAGAGGTAAATAAAACTTTGAGAGTTGAAGTGAAAGCAGATAAATGATAGTGAGACATCATG
Source organism: Ascarosepion bandense (assembly GCA_037127315.1). Lineage (NCBI taxonomy): Eukaryota > Metazoa > Mollusca > Cephalopoda > Sepiida > Sepiidae > Ascarosepion > Ascarosepion bandense. Next base: position 28,896 of record JBBBDQ010029501.1, read on the forward strand.
AAAAGCCAAGTCTCATGGAACTAGAATAATCTATCCAGGTGGATGAAATAAAAGCTTCAGTTTAAAATTATAATCACCTGAAGAAGGATGGACTATACACCAGGTAAATCATTGGGAACATGACAATAAAGATGAAAACAGTACAAGAAAATGTAAATAGTGTAAATAATTACAACACCTCTTCTCAGAAATATAGACAAATTATCAGTGAATTAGTCCTATTATTATTATTATTATTATTATTATTATTATTATTATTATTTCCTTTGATTTCTGCTGTATTCTAATTTCGTCTGGGTCCTAACCAAAGATCTATATGGCATCATGACATTTTCCACTAAGCTTTTTTAAAAATAAAACCCCAAAAACCTAAAATCACACACATTTTATATAGATAAAGCCCTTTGTAAGGTGTGTTCTGTACTTGTGAGCATAATTTTTTGTATTTCTTTAAGCTTTGGGCTACCAAGATCCCTTCAATGAGTCTATCAAAACTTTTTCAATCAATCCAAGGGCTTCAACTGCAACTGGAATTGTTGATGTCATCACATGCCACATTTTTGAGATTTTGATTTCAAGGTTTCTTTTTACTTTGATAGTTTTTTGAAGAACTTCAAAGTACATTACCGTCTGCAGGGACTGCCATCTCAATAAGAAGGCATATTCTGTTTTTGTGCTCTCTGATCACGATGTCAGTGGATTGGCTTTGATTGTTCTCCCTCTGTGTATTGTAAATTTCCATAAAATTCTTACAAGTGCTAATGTCTGGCTGGTGTTCTTACCAATTTCTTGCAGTTTTCTTTCTGAAAAAGTTGCAGATTTTCCAATTCAGATATTCGCCCATTTTGTCATGCTGGGATTTATGTTCAGTGGCATCTAATATCGTGCAACCTGATTAAAATGGCTAATTGTTCCTGGATATCTATCACTGGATCTGTATTTTGGGATCACAAAATCTGAATTTATTATTGTTATTTAGCATTGTTGATGTTGCTAATATTGTTATCATTATTATTGCATTTCATATTATTATGAACTTAGATCACTGGTGGCCCCTAGGTAAAAATTTGCATGAGATACTAGATTAGCAACTAGGTCCCACCCTTTTACAGTGAAACCGATAAAATGCAACTGCAATTTCTACTCCAACAGCTTCTTTTCTTGTACTTCCCGCCTCTGGAATTCCCTTCCACATACTTGCTCCCCCCCTCGACAGCTACAATCTCCAGGAGTTTAAATGTAAGGTCAATAGACACCTCCTAACACACTAACCCATTCTCACAAACACCCTTCCTATGTACCTCCTTACCCATCTATCACCCTCCTTCTAACATTTCCTATATCTAATCACTCTCTCAGCACCTTCCCCTATGTAACCCCTGTGCAATTGCTTGAGGTGAAATGATTAAAAAAAAACAAAAAACTTTATCATATTATATTTTTACTTAGCCCTTCCTTAGCATGACTGTTACACCCATGGACTTTTTATTTTGATGGAATAGAAAGACAAAAATGACATATCAAAGACACTACTTGGATTCAGCAAAAAAATGACATATCAAAGACACTACTTGGATTCAGTGAATGAAAGAAAAAATGAAAGATAGAAATGTTTATCAACTGCCAATACCTTAAAAATAACGGACTATTCTGTTTTGATGGTGTGGAAAAATGGAAAACACATAACAGAGATTCTACTTGGTTTCATTGAGAAAATGAATGAAAGAAAGAAAGAATGGAGTATAGAAATGTTCAATATCTCTTGCCAATACCTCATAAATAATGGACTATTCCATTTTGATGGGTTAGAAAAATGGAAAACATATCAGAGACACTACTTGCTTTCATTGAGAAAATAAAAGATAGAAGTGTTTAACATCTGTTTTTATATTGCTTCATAAATAATGGACTATTCTGTTTGATGGTGTGGAAATATGGAAAAGACATATCAGTGATGCTATTTTGTTTCAGTGAGAAAATGAATGAAAGAAAGAGGGAAAATCAAAGTGTTTAATGTCTGGTTCAGTGAAATGAAAAGTTGTCAATTTAAATTTTTGTCATTTATAGCCCCTTACTTGTTTAAATAATGACTTAAATATATATTTATGATTTCTGTAATGTTTTGTTAAAGTTTTTCAGCTAAAATGCTTAATGATGAATTTCTACAGATATTTTATTGTTGTTGAACTTGCTATGAAAGTATTAAATTATTAACTCAAGAATTAGAGAGTTGAGTTAAAGAGAGATAACTACATGGTATCTGGAAGTGGCATCACACATAGAATGAGAAGCATATCTCTAAGTGATCAAAATAAAGTGTTCAGTTCAAAATCCTTAGCATCTGAAGTAAGTCAAAGACATCAAACATCATAACTTCTTCTTCTTCTTCTTCTTCTTCTTCTTCTTCTTCTTCTTCTTGTTGTGCCATATCCCTTCAGAACATAGGCAATCATGAACTTCCATTCACCGCTATCTCTTGGTGCTCTTAATATCTTTCCTCTTGGTATCTCTCCCAAACCCCACTCTGTCATCCATTTACTCAAGCCTATCAAATATTAAAGATTCATAAGCTAATTCAATTAGGAAAACCATGAAATTTTAATTCATATTTCTAGTTATTATTATTATTATTATTTTTATTATTATTGTATTTTATATTAGTCAATATTAAAAATAAAGCTATACAAATAATTTTTTTCTTCTAGCATTCTATTAATCCAGACTGAATGCATCTGTCCTTAGAAAACTTGATAACTTGGTTAAAGGCTTGCACATTTAAGGAAAAATGAGTTAGAAATTGATTCACATATAAATCTGCTTGTGATTAATATGGAATATGAAATACATTTTTATCATTTTCTATGCCCAGTGAAACTTTTAGGAAAAGAATGTAACCCATAAACTCATTTATAGACCTTCAAGCTTTGAATGGAAATGAAATCTAGGGAACAAATCTAGCAGTGCTTGATAAAAAAGAATCTGAAGAAAAGACATAAATCAAGAATAGAAATACATGAGTCCGAATCTGTCAATGCTTAATACAAAATTCTTGCAGATTCGGAACTAATTTCACCCATAGTGACTGTGAAAGCCAGCCATCATAAACTGATGAAAGTTTCTAGATTTGATTGGTGACAAGTAAGAAATTAAATCTCCGTTATGCCGATTTTCCTGGAGTCAATATAAAGCCACCCTCAGATATTGAGTAAATAGAAATAGGAGTCTATAGTAATATGAGTTAGCCCATGCCATCAAAAATGATGGCAAAATATTTATATCAATATGTTGCCTAAAATGACAGCAACATATATATTGATATGCCTATTATTGAGTACCTTACATTAACACATAAGGAAAAAAAAATCCAAAGAACAGATATATATATATATATATGTATATATATATATATATATATATATATATATATAATTAGTTTTTGGTCATAATTAAATTAGACCAGTACACAGTTGTATTAAAAAGTGTTCAATACATTTATATTTCCATAACCTAGATTTCAACTTTTTGTTATCTTCAGGAGGTAGTTTAGAATAACTGATTTTTTCATTTTACAAATGTGCAAAAAGGGATATTTTACAAATGTGCAACTGAAATTTTCAAACAACCAAAGTTTTTTAAAAATTAGGAAGGTGTTTTTTAAGGATTCTAGAACATTTTCATTCATCCTTGTATGTATTTATGGGTATCCAGATGTAATTATATATATATATATATATATATATATATATATATATATATATATATAATATAGTTTATAAAGGAAAACTCAGCACGTCATATTAGTTATAAACTATAGTTCATTTCAGTGATCTTAACTAGCTCATATCATCAGACTCTTTTACAATATTTCCTCCATCTGGCATAAAATTTCTGCCGGAATGAACATTTTCTTAAAATGAAGAGGGAACATAATAGAAATAATAATAATAAACATAAGATTACAAACAAATAAATAAATGACAATAAATGTAAGGGGAAGGAGGAAAGAAAGAAGGAAAGGAAGGGATGGGAGGGAAGACAGTCAAAATAACTTCAAACAGATACTACCCATATTTGGAACTGGACTGTATCTCTTTCTCCCACTTCCTTGCCATTCCTTCCTTTCCTTCTTTCTTTCCTCCTTCCCCTTACATTTATTGTCATTTATTTATTTGTTTGTAATCTTATGTTTATTATTATTAATTAAGCTCATTGAAATGAACTATACGTCACAAAAAAAATCAGAAAATAAGATGAGAAATCAAGAAAAGGAAAAGAAAAAGGAAATGGCAAGATACAGAATGAATAGAAAGTGAAAAAAGAAAATAAGTGAGAAAATATAGAGAGGAAAGAGCCAATGGAAATGGTTCAGAGAGAGATTTTAAATTTTGGTCAGAAGTGAATTGCAGATGGATATTGACATCAGTTACACAGTGTTTGGGCTCAAATACTTTTGGCCTTTTTAAAAAAAGAATTGTACTCCTATAAAGAAAAAGAAAAGAAAGGGGAAAAGAAAAGATACAGAAAAAGTAGAAAGTGAAGAGGAAAATAAAGAGAAAAAAGGGAGAAAATGTAGAGTAGGCAAAAAGGGAAGAAACAACTGAAACGTCCAAGAGAGAGAAATTGTTAATTTTGGCTGGAAGTGAATTGCAGACAGATACAGACATCGGTTACTTTGTTTCCAGTTAAATCTTTTAGCATATTTTTAAAAAATGACGAAATCTCATACACAAACAGAGAAATTTTTCATAAAACTTAAAAAGTAGGTTATTTACAAAGAATAATAGGAACGTATAAATTCATTAGGCCTAATATAATAAATTGGAGAAATAAAATAAAATAAAATAAAATAAATTTAAATTTAAATTTAAAATTTAAAATTTAAAATAAAAAGAATTAAAAGAAATTAAATTAAAATTAATATTAAAATTAAAATTAGAATAAAATAAAATATATTATAAAAATAATGATAATAATAATAATAAATATAAAATATATAACAAAATAAATATCAAATAATAATAAAAATAATAAAATAAGAATAAGAATTATTAAAAATATAAAATAAAATTAATAAATAACAATAAATAATAATAAATCATAAATAATAACAAATAATAAAAAATGTAAATAAATATAAATTAGTACATAGCTAAAAGTACTTACAAAAATTATCAAGTGCAATAAAAAATACTTGTTCTTTAAATGCTGATACAAAATGTACAATTTTGTAGTTGTTTGTAGTTTGTACATGTTCTAAATAATAATTCAAAATAAATAAATAAATGAATATATATATATATATATATATATATATATATATACAAATTAAGAATAAATAAATATTTATATATATATATATATATATAAGAAAATATATTTTCTTATATTTGCTCTATATGTATTTATATGCCTATATGTTTAGAGCTCTCGTAGAGAGTTATTCTACCTTTATATGTAAAGGATACTCCTTTCGATTCTTCTATGCCCACAAGGCATGTTGATATATATATATATATATATTATTAATTTGTGATTATACATATATAGTCAAAAATTTTATTAATTCTATAAGAAGTTGGAGCAAATGTCTCTTAATGTTTGCCAACAAATCAAGTAGATTGTATGGCTAATTTCCATGAATTTAAGCTTGCTACTAAACTGTAAATTGTAAATGTAGTCATCTCTTCTACTATTACAGTTTAGTTTTACTGAACCTTTTTTGAAACAAGACCATCATAAAAGAACTATTAGGTTGCCTCTCTGTGCCTTTTCTATATATACTATCAGGATAGTTGTTCAAATGGGCTCTTTAACTTAATTTTAGAATTTAATTGCAGTAATTGACTGCGATCGTTCCATTAATTTATAGTTGAACTGTAACTTCTATGCTAACAGTTTCTTTTTCTTGATTGTGGAACTCTCTTCTGGCTCCATGCTTTGCAGCCAACCCTAATCTGCAAAAAATTTAATTGCAATGTCAGTTACTATCTACTTTCCTCCTGATTACTTTTTTCTCTTCCCATTCATTATTAACGTTTCTGTTTCTAATTCTTCCCCATCCACTAACCCCCTTTTGTCTTAGTAGCTTTACTACTTTGCATGGGATGAAACTGACTAAAAAAATACATTATTGACTTATGCCATTTCTACTTTTTTTTTCAATTCATTCATTTTCTATTTGTATGTCGGAGGTTTGTTTCCCGTAAATGTTCTAAATCATTCTAATCAGTCAGTTAAGTGCCATATGTGAAACACGCTTGGGCAATCATGTCTCAAAAGAGACATGACTGACTGGGCAGAAGATTATCCCACAGTAGGTTGCCATTGCTTTCTGCAGTAGACTGGTTGCCAGCCAATGTTATAGAACCCAATCTGTCCTGTTATTTAACCCATAACTGGAAGGAAGAGACGGATTAATACCTTTCCCAAGGGTATTTGCGCATCAGTGAATGCAATGGATTCAACTAGAATTCAAACTCGGCTCCCCAATTTCTCGTTCCGAGCTGATATCTATTGCACCACAATGCACATTCTAATATCTTTCCCAAATAAAGTTTTCTTAACAATTCAAATAGATATTTAAATCTTAATATTGTGATTTACTACTTTTAGTTAAAAAAAAACTGGTTTTTAAGTTGGCTCAAATTTATTTATTCTGAAAATGTGTAAGTCCCTTTATTGTATTTAGAATCATCACACCTAGGCATTTCATTTTAAAAGCTGAATAATTCTCATAATCTATAATTTATAATCTAGTTTGTGAATTTAATACAAACTTCCTATCCAAATTATTCAATATTCAATGTAAATAAATATAAATTTACCATAGATACTCACTCTAAAGAAAAGAAAATTATCTGTTTACCAACCCTAACTTTGGCTCACTTTAGCAAGAAATGAATTCTAAATAGTGTCAAAAGAAGCCCAAATTTTGCCAATGTTCAATTGATATTAACCAGAATAATCATACTTTGGAATTTCGCCTTTCAGAGCTGGTTTCTCACAAAGATTGAATGCTGTGGAGAATCTTATTGTTCAGGTAGAGACGCCCCTGAATTTCATTGGAGATGAGTCAGAGATTGGATCACAGTCGTGTTGTTTTGTTGATATTCAGTTTCAACTCTTGGAGGTTGACCAATGCAGTGAAAGTGAGATTTAGATGCTTCTAAAGAAAAAGAAAAGCCAGTAAAGGGCAAATATGTCACCCTGGGGGCTGCTGCCCCAATGCCATTCTTGTATAATCAATAAGTTATGCTTCCTGCCCTGAATAGGTTGGCCCTTGGCTTGGTTAAAAAGCATTCAGAAAGCAGGGGCAGCAGTGTCTCAACCTGTTAGCTCAAGGGAAGCTAATTATGACAACTTTGTTACACATTTTCCACAGGGAGTCAGAAAGAGAGATGATGACACAGAGGAGATAACTTGATCCAGACTTGACTAGATTATGTATGAATTAAGCTGGCAGCTTAAAGATCGAGGTTACTGAATACTGGATAATAACCAAATTAATTCAATGAAATGGAAGGACACAGCTTGGTCATTCTGGATAAGCATTCTACATTCTGACAGTTTTTGGAATAAATTTCAATGTTGAATCATTTCATTACACAGATTGATCAATTAATATAAAATTAATTTTGATCTCAAAAGGTTCACAACTTCAAAGCAAGGATCAGAGCCCACCACTTTTTTATCAAAAATTTAATTTTGATTATCTTAAGAGGCATTACTTTTGTCAATTTGATATTTGTTTTAAAATAAATTAAAAATATGAAATTACAAAAAAATAAAGTATGTTTTTACCAATTTTTTTGTAATTAAGACTTTCTTTTTTATGCTTCTTTAGGGAGTCAATTGATTTTTTGAAATCAAATATGGTTATTAGTGACAAGACAGGGATACCATTAGTTTACTGAACTGATATGAATTATTCTGTTCCCTCTTTTCCCCATTTTTATTAGTTTGATGGATTGTTTTACAAAATGAATATTAAAAATACCTGTTTTGTTCATTGAAGGAATAGAAAATGAAAAGTAGATAGCATCAATAAGGCAGATGATCTGGAAATAAAGAATACAAAAATAAAAATTAACAAATAAAATTAAATAGGAAATCAATAATTGAATTGACTTCTTTATATTTTCATATATATATATATATATATATATATATATATAGGTAAGGAGGGGTAAATAAATATGTGTTTATGCATATATACACATCAATGTATAAATATTAATCAGGTGTGAATAAAACAGTGTTCAATTCTGTATAACAGAGCAAATATATATTTTAATAAATATATATATTATTCTACATTTTTCGTGTGACTTAGAGTTTCAAGAATTATTATGCAATCATTCAGGTGCATATTCAATGGGGCTTTTTTTGATTTCTCAATATATATATATATACTGTATATTTCCATATATCAGGTGATTTTTAGATAAATAAGATAAATGTGTCTTTGGATTTCTATATCACACTTTTTGTCTTCTCTTAAAACAGTTCCCAAGACATTCAAATTTTTGTACTTCTTTGACTTTAGTATCTTCAATTTATAATTGGCATGTTGGGCCATCCCTTTTCCAAACAAACATGCATTCTTTCTTCTTGCCCTTGATATTTACTTCTTTCTTCTTGCTTTCCTTCCCTACCATGTAATTGTCTTTGTTTTGTTTTTGAAAATGGAGTACTTAATCCAAGCTCTCACAAGCTGTGCACAACAGAAAATTACATGAGTACCTTTCTATTTAAAAAGAAAATTCGATATTTCATTTCCACTATTAAATAATGTAAGTCTGATAGTAGGAGAGAAGTTTTTGATATATAGTTGCTGTATGTTTCTGGATATTGGGATTTATATAGAATTCTTGTGTTTTTGATCAGAATTTTCTTTAAGGTTTATATATATATATATATATATATATATATATATATATATATTTTAATTCAGATACTTTAATCCAAGCAGAAAAAGCAGGAAGGTAAATTCCAAAAACCCGATCCTAATTAATATTAAAAATTTTATTTTAATATTAAAAAATGATACAGGAAGAGAGCTCCATGTAATAAAATATTACAGAGCAAATATGTTGCTGAGGTGATGTGTTATCCCCCGTGGGGATTTTCATATCGAAATGATCATCCAACATCATTGAATTAATCCTTTTTTAATTTATATATATATATATTTTTTTTTTTTTCAGGAACAGGATATATGCATGTATGTATATTATATATAGTTACAATACGTATATATATATATATATATATATATATATATATATATATCCACCATATCTCACACTCAAATTTGAACCCTCCCCATGGTACCTACACATTGTGGACAACTTTTATGAATCTTTTTATCTCTTTCTTTTAATGAGAGACACCAGTTTACCATTTGATGCATTTTTTCAATAATACAGTTGTTTATTTTCTTAAACCTCTGTCATTTCTTCTTTGTTCTGCCACCATAAGCTTAATATAAAATATACATAATATATATATATATATATATATATATATATATATATATATATATATATAATCTTCTTTTAGGAAAGCTGGCAATTATACAAATATAGCTGTCTAAAAGTAAGCAAGTAAAATAATCATTAAAATTAAAGAATATTAAAATTCTAAACTTGCCAAGTCAAATCCCAAATTGAACTTAAATTGAAATAATGAATTTTTCTAAGTAACAGTGCATCAACCCATCAGGATCAAGCCTTGACTCTGCACAATTTTCTGTCCTTTGTAGGTCTTAGTAAAATTTGTTTTTTTGCTGTCTCTCCAAATATCTTGCCTGCCAACCATTTCCACCAGTGTGTTATCATTATCTAATTCTTATTCAGCTTAATGGATTAGTGTTAATTTGATAGTATAATAATTACAAGTTCAATTTCTGTGCCAGGTCATGCAGCTTGAACTCACTTGAACAACATAAGCAATAACTGACCAGTACTAAATAAGAACTATTTCTATTGATATTTTTAGGATACATAAGGATAGAAAGTTTGGAAAATTTGACACTCCCAAGACATACTGAAAGTAAGAGGGAAAAATGCAGAGAGTAATACCTTAAAAGTTAGTGTAAATTAAAGGCAGTACAAGTATCAAGAGAGATAGTAAAAGTCACACATTCCAAAGAACTACAAGAGATTGGACATTTTGGAGAACCATAATCACCCACTTCTTGCAGAAACACAGAAGATAGAAGGATAATAAAAAGATCTATCTCTCAATTTATTAATATATATCTATTTTAATCTATTCATACCTATCTACCTATTTCAATCTATCTATCTATCTATCTATCTATCTATCTATCTATCTATCTATCTATCTATTAATAAATTGATTCTATCTATCTATCTATCTATCTATCTATCTATCTATCTATCTATCTATCTATCTATCTATCTATTACAGTCTGATTCTATCTATCTATCTATCTATCTATCTATCTATCTATCTATTACAGTCTGATTCTATCTATCTATCTATCTATCTATCTATCTATCTATCTATCTATCTATCTATCTATCTATCTATTACAGACTGATTCTATCTATCTATCTATCTATCTATCTATCTATCTATTACAGTCTGATTCTATCTATCTATCTATCTATCTATCTATCTATTACAGTCTGATTCTATCTATCTATCTATCTATCTATCTATCTATCTATCTATCTATCTATCTATCTATCTATCTATCTATTACAGACTGATTCTATCTATCTATCTATCTATCTATCTATCTATCTATCTATCTATCTATCTATCTATCTATTACAGTCTGATTCTATCTATCTATCTATCTATCTATCTATCTATCTATCTATCTATTACAGTCTGATTCTATCTATCATCTATCTATCTATCTATCTATCTATCTATTACAGTCTGATTCTATCTATCTATCTATCTATCTATCTATCTATCTATCTATTACAGTCTGATTCTATCTATCTATCTATCTATCTGTCTATCTATCTATCTATTACAGTCTGATTCTATCTATCTATCTATCTATCTATCTATTTATCTATCTATCTATCTATTACAGTCTGATTCTATCTATCTATCTATCTATTACAGTCTGATTCTATCTATCTACTATCTATCTATCTATCTATCTATCTATCTATCTATCTATTACAGTCTGATTCTATCTATCTATCTATCTATCTATCTATCTATCTATCTATCTATCTATCTATCTATTACAGTCTGATTCTATCTATCTATCTATCTATCTATCTATCTATCTATCTATCTATCTATCTATTACAGTCTGATTCTATCTATCTATCTATCTATCTATCTATCTATCTATCTATCTATCTATCTATCTATCTATTACAGTCTGATTCTATCTATCTATCTATCTATCTATCTATCTATCTATCTATTACAGTCTGATCTATCTATCTATCTATCTATCTATCTATTACAGTCTGATTCTATCTATCTATCTATCTATCTATCTATCTATCTATCTATTACAGTCTGATTCTATCTATCTATCTATCTATCTATCTATCTATCTATCTATATATCTGATTCTATCTATCTATCTATCTATCTATCTATCTATCTATCTATCTATCAATTACAGTCTGATTCTATCTATCTATCTATCTATTTATCTATCTATCTATCTATTACAGTCTGATTCTATCTATCTATCTATCTATCTATTACAGTCTGATTCTATCTATCTATCTATCTATCTATCTATCTATCTATCTATCTATCTATCTAACTATTACAGTCTGATTCTATCTATCTATCTATCTATCTATCTATCTATCTATTACAGTCTGATTCTATCTATCTATCTATCTATCTATCTATCTATCTATCTATCTATCTATCTATTACAGTCTGATTCTATCTATCTATCTATCTATCTATCTATCTATTTATCTATCTATCTATCTATTACAGTCTGATTCTATCTATCTATCTATCTATCTATCTATCTATCTATCTATCTATTACAGTCTGATTCTATCTATCTATCTATCTATCTATCTATCTATCTATCTATCTATTACAGTCTGATTCTATCTATCTATCTATCTATCTATCTATGAAACTGTTCATGTTTATTTATCTATCTCAGACTGTTTATATCTTTCTGCCAATATACATATATATATATATATATATATATATATATATATATCAGACTGTTTATATCTTTCTGTCAATATATATATATATATATATATATATATTCTAGTAAAGAAAATCTGCTTCTATGAACCATTATATTGTCAAGTTTCTGCAATGTTATTTTCACATGAACCTTTTTAAGAAATCCTCATAAGTACAAATAAAAAGTATTCAGTATTGTATAGAGTCTTGAATTTTAAGTCTGTAAACAAAAGAAAAAACTAGTTTTAAAAATCTGACACTTCAGTAATAGCATAATTGCATTCACTAAATTTACACATATTTGAAATAGAAAATTTAAAAATATTATTTTACATCAAATGCAAAATAAATTTTAGTCAAGAGTGAAGAAACAAAATAAAAAAACAGCTTGCACATTGGGAACGTATTGTTTGTTTTCCTGAGAAAGAGGTTAAATTATTAGATTCTCCAATACTCAGTTCTGAATTTTGCTTTATCATTGTATAGGATTCTATTTTTCTTATTAGTTACCATTAGTCACATACTTTAAAGGTGTTTTTTTCTGTTGAACAAATTAAATAATGTGGAATTTATAGATGTTTTATATGCAGGTTTTGAAATGGAAATTTGAAAACAAACATCTCAGTAAACAATTGTTTTCCCTTGTAACTAATTGGCAACATTCTATATGTGTTAAGAGTACTTCAGTTTTTAAAAAAGAATACCTGGAAAAATGGCTTAGATATTGTTTTGATTATACTATGTGACAAGACATGCATAAAATTTGTCAAACTATAAAAATAGAAATAGAACTCAGATTTCTCTAAAATGGCAGGCAAAGATTTTTTAAATGTTTTATTTTTTTAAATAAAACATTTTATAAATTTTATATTTTTAATGTTCTATTTTATTTTTTATAAACCATGTCATAATAAAGAATAAAAATTATTTTTTATGAATTTTTTTGCTTTTGCTTGTTTATAAATTGTGTTTGTATTTCCCAATTTTGCCTCTCCAAACATAATACCACTTATATTTTTACATTGGACCATAGCATCAAAGATGTATATACACAGTACAGTAATAAATGATGAACCTTGCAATTAATGACCCATACCTGCTTTACCTTGCTACATAGAAAAGTCTGGTAAAATGACATTTGAAATGAAAGTGCATACAAGGCTGTGATATGTAACTGAATTTCTTTAGGTATAAAATTTGCCCATATTGACTAATGCTGAATGTTTACAGAGACCAAACAGTAGATGTGAGCACAGCAGTTGTTAGCAAATTCTGGCTGGTAGCGTACGACTGTTAATACATGAAATGTTTATGATAAAATGCATAGCACCATGCTATTGATTATTGAGAAATTGTATTTTGGGGATAAAACTTGCTATATGCTGTCATGTTTGACTGCATGCATCAATATTTATTGAACAATGTTTGACTGCATGCATCAATATTTATTGAACAATGTTTGACTGCATGCATCAATATTTATTGAACAATGTTTGACTGCATGCATCAATATTTATTGAACAATGTTTGACTGCATGCATCAATATTTATTGAACAATGTTTGACTGCATGCATCAATATTTATTGAACAATGTTTGACTGCATGCATCAATATTTATTGAACAATACTACCATTCATAAAGTTTTCTCTTAAAACAGTTTTTTAGTAAATAGTTTTCTCTAGTTCACTGTTATGACACTTAGTGCTGAGAAGACTTTCCTTTTTAACCTTTTGTTTAAATTAGTGTAGAAAGTTGACAGCTTGTTTAAGCTATTATTTTCTCTTCAATATACATGTGCTATTCATTTTGGCGTTGAAAGTTTTCAAGTGATGTGGTTTCTGTTTTTTGGTAAAGACCATTGTAAACTCAGTTTATGCAATCTAATGAAGAACAGTCTTATTAGTAATAGTAAAAAAAAACTGGCTTTATAGGAAGTAGCTTCTAGATTTAATGAAGCATAGCTTAATCAGATATAAGCAGCCTTTGAGATTTCACTTGCCTGATCAACTCAGTCGATTAAAAACTTAATTGGGCAATTAAAGTTTATTGCTTTACTCACCTGTGGTCAATTAAAAATCCTTCCATGAAACATGTTTTTTTCAAATATAGAAAAAGGAAATCTGATTCCTTTTACAACCCAAAAGTATGCCATTGAAGATTCACAAGTTACTTAGAATGACCTACAATGACATTATTGAACTCTTTGGTCTAATGTATTGTGCCTGATTTATGTTGAAATGTGTGGTTAAACAAAAGACAGTGACATCTTGCAATCATCAAAGCAAGATCTAACAAATGGAATTTAGATTGACAAGCTTCTGTTTTGCTTTTATTGTCATGGTCAATGTGAACATTTGTTTAATTAATGCTTCCAGAGTGGAGCCAAAATGTCTCTGTCATCCAGATTAAAGATGCTCAGAGATTTTTAGAAACTCATTTGGAAAAATATTATCCTTGACTCAACATCTATATTTCGTCCCGTTTATGAAAAGTAAAAATGAACATTTGAAAGAACAAAAAAAAAATGTATACTTCTTTCAACCACGCATCAAAAAACAAATTATACAAGTAATTTTTTTTTATTGAAAATTGTTGAGAAAATCAGATTTGTTATTTTTTTATCATACATGAGATGGAGGTTGTAGTCAAACAGAAGAAAGAAACTACGAATTTAGGTACCGCCGCTCAATTGCCGAAAAAAAAAAACCCTTATGATGATGTTAAAAGAGCTCAAACTTAATAAAAAAAGTTTTATCATCAAAATGTTTATGCTATTATTAAGAGGAACGATCACATTTTGCTGTTATTATTTTTTTTTAATTTTAAAATCCTTTCTAACACATGAAATTTTAATTAAAATTCCTTTTTTATGTTTTCAGTCAGCTATTCACACTGTTTACGTAAGGCAACTATTAAAAAAATGAAGTCAGTTGAGTAAATTGATTTTGGGGTGAGTAAATTTTCCCTAACTCTTGACTGCCGGTCGAGCGATTTCTTTTTCAAATCTCAAAGGCTGGATATAAAGCTATTGTAGTCGAGTATTGAACATGGTCTTAACTCACTATCATAGGGAATATACTTGTGGAACAACATTAATAACCATTTCACGCCAGTATATACACAGTATAAATAAATGTGAGTGTGTTTCAGAGACAGTTAAAATTTCTTATACGTTTCTACATATCTAAACACAACATTTATCTATAATAAATGTTATATTTTGACACTGGATATTATTGCTATCCTCAGAACTGCCAACGGTTTTATTTCCACATCACGACTTGTAGCTTTGATATATATTTTACCCATGATTAAAAATACCTGTTAACTGATGATATTAACTTTTATAACTGCAAGTGTCAAAATCTATCAACAGTTTAAGAAGTGAAAATTTCCAGAAGACTTGAAGAGTTGAGTAAACCAGTTTCCTGTCTTGTTGAATATTTTTATGGTTAGTTATGCTTGTCATTTATTTTTTTTTTGCATCTATATCTAAGTTCCTGCAGGGCTCTTGCTATAGTGACAAGCTTGTCTTACAGACCAATTCCTGTGTTTAGTCTAGTGATAAACTAGAATAATGATATATTTCTTTTTTCTTTTTTTCTCATATTGCTTGCTGAACATTTTAAACTGGTTAGGATCATAGGCTTTGCAAAGATTAGTAAAAGTCTATATACCAAGCTCCATCTGCAACATACTAGTATAATATACAAGTATACAAGTTTTCTTTTTTTAAAAAAATTCCATCATTGCTTTCTCCACAATCAGAATCTTGTTTTCATGTTTAAAACTGAAAAATATACAAGTATACAAGTTTTCTTTTTTAAAAAAATTCCATCATTGCTTTCTCCACAATCAGAATCTTGTTTTCATGTTTAAAACTGAAAAATATACAAGTATACAAGTTTTCTTTTTTAAAAAAATTCCATCATTGCTTTCTCCACAATCAGAATCTTGTTTTCATGTTTAAAACTGAAAAATATACAAGTATACAAGTTTTCTTTTTTAAAAAAATTCCATCATTGCTTTCTCCACAATCAGAATCTTGTTTTCATGTTTAAAACTGAAAAATATACAAGTATACAAGTTTTCTTTTTTAAAAAAATTCCATCATTGCTTTCTCCACAATCAGAATCTTGTTTTCATGTTTAAAACTGAAAAATATACAAGTATACAAGTTTTCTTTTTTAAAAAAATTCCATCATTGCTTTCTCCACAATCAGAATCTTGTTTTCATGTTTAAAACTGAAAAATATACAAGTATACAAGTTTTCTTTTTTAAAAAAATTCCATCATTGCTTTCTCCACAATCAGAATCTTGTTTTCATGTTTAAAACTGAAAAATATACAAGTATACAAGTTTTCTTTTTTAAAAAAATTCCATCATTGCTTTCTCCACAATCAGAATCTTGTTTTCATGTTTAAAACTGAAAAATATACAAGTATACAAGTTTTCTTTTTTTAAAAAAATTCCATCATTGCTTTCTCCACAATCAGAATCTTGTTTTCATGTTTAAAACTGAAAAATATACAAGTATACAAGTTTTCTTTTTTAAAAAAATTCCATCATTGCTTTCTCCACAATCAGAATCTTGTTTTCATGTTTAAAACTGAAAAATATACAAGTATACAAGTTTTCTTTTTTAAAAAAATTCCATCATTGCTTTCTCCACAATCAGAATCTTGTTTTCATGTTTAAAACTGAAAAATATACAAGTATACAAGTTTTCTTTTTTAAAAAAATTCCATCATTGCTTTCTCCACAATCAGAATCTTGTTTTCATGTTTAAAACTGAAAAATATACAAGTATACAAGTTTTCTTTTTTTAAAAAAATTCCATCATTGCTTTCTCCACAATCAGAATCTTGTTTTCATGTTTAAAACTGAAAAATATTTTTTTTCTGAATTTCTTGGATAAGAACTTATTATTTATTACACTATTTATATTCAGACTATAGTTCTCATCTTTGTGGCTTTTTTCACAACATTCCAGTCATTGGGCTGGTACCTATGGAAGACTGATGGGCATAATGCCTGAAATGTTGTGATAAAAACAACAAAGATGAGGACAATAGTCCAAATATAAATAGTGCAAATAATGAAGAATAAGTATTCAGAACTATATTATTAAAATATAACACAGAAATCCAAAGGCATATTGGAATGAAAAGATGTTTCCCAGGACCAAAAAAATGTCTTAAGAGATAGTAAAATGCCTTTCTAAAGCTAAGCAAATCACTAAGAATCAAAAAAATCATTTTAGAAGCAAAACAGAGACTAGTGTTGAACTGTTGTGTTATATCTATCCTACTATATTGCAGTGAATGCTGTAAAGTTTTCTCACAGATGAAAATTTGATTGAAGTGACAGAAATGTCGTCCTACAGAAGGATTCTGAGAATATAATGTATATAACATGTGAACAACATGAGAGTTTT
This sequence comes from Ascarosepion bandense, assembly GCA_037127315.1. Classification (NCBI taxonomy): domain Eukaryota; kingdom Metazoa; phylum Mollusca; class Cephalopoda; order Sepiida; family Sepiidae; genus Ascarosepion; species Ascarosepion bandense. The sequence goes on from JBBBDQ010029501.1 coordinate 46,510, forward strand.
AACGAAAATAGGACTGAAAGAGACATTTCTTCTCAGAATCAGAAAAAAGAAATGGTTCAATTTATCTGGGAGACATGATGAGAAATTTGATACTCACAAGTCATAGTTAAGACAAGAAGAAAAAGCAAATGACTTACCTAATAAGTTATGTAAATAAATAGCAGAGCAGAAACAGGTAAAAGTACGAATTTTCTTAAAGCTACAAAGGATAGGATGTTGTGAAGGGCCTTAATCATTTATGTCTTGATGGGATGGAGCATATAAATAATAATATATATTTATTTACAACATTTTCAACACCACCAAATCAATTACTGCAAATATCTTTAATAAAATGTATTTTATATGCTGAAGTGCACCTTGTATACTTATCACGTAAATATAAGATTCCCCTGAAGATTTGGATATCAACCAATTGTCAAAATTGTATTTTATTGTGAATTATTGACTCGGGTAATTTAATTTTATTATGAAAACATTGACTATATATCTGGTGTTCTCTGTTTACTTGTTTAATAAAATTAAATTTATTTACATTTTCTAAAATGTATCTCTGCTTTTTTAAATTTCATGACCCTTCAGGTTATCATGGCTATCCACAGCTTCCATTTAATATGTATGGATTGCTATGCATTCTTGAGAAAGATAATAGAGTGTTTCCCATTGCCATTTCTAAAGCTTAAACTTCAGAAGTGACTTCTTGTAGACTGGTTACAATCTATGTCATGTCTACCAGTGACAGTTGCAAAACTGGTAACTGATAGAAGATAGTGCTCTTGCAGGAAGATAAGATATTGGAAGAAGCACTCACCCTTTTTATTTCATTGGTTCATTTTTTCCAAAAACAGGAGCTTTGTAGCAGGTTTAAGGTAATTGCTTAACTCCCAACTTGTTTAGAGTTCACAAATATAGTGAAAAAATGATAAGTCCATTTCACTGGGAATTCAAAAGGCAAAATCAAGTTCTCCTTTGATTGCTAAATATGATATGCAAGTAGGGGAACAGTGTGTGTAGTTTAGGTTAAAAAGTCATTAAAAACTTGAGTCATTTTTTCTTAATTTCATGTTCAGGTTCAGGTTAACATTCATGCATGGACAGCTGATCCCCTCAAAGGAACATGATAAAAAATGTTGAAGAGTCTTGTTTTGGAATTTGGGGATTGAGGTCAGCTGATTAAAGTTGTTTAGTTTTCAATTTTATTTTTTTGCATGATGAGAAAAGAGTCTATTTTATTTTTGTCTTATTTATTTTTAACTAACACAGTTTCTTCTATTTTCCTGGACTGGCACCACCAATACAGCATTTAATATTCAATTCATATGACCATGCAACTTCTACTTGAATATTATCTGTGTCATTCAACACAGATCTCAAAAGAGACAGTTATCCCAAAGGAAATTTTAAAGGAAAAATGTAAAATATTTTGGAATGTGAAAAAAATTAAAAAGAGATAACGACTTGAATAAAAGGAAAAGAAGAAAAATTTGAATAAGAGAAAAGGTGAAAAAAATTATAAAAGATAAAAAGTGGAATGGAAAAAAAAAGAATAAATGGAATATTGAAAAATATTAGTGTACTTTCCATTTTTAATACACTTTTTTCTAAAAGTAAATTTCATGTACATATCTAATAACTTATTGTTATTATTATCATATCATCATCATCATCATCATCATCAGTCCTGGGTATGGCGTTAAACTGCATCCAGCAGCAAGGCTTCTGATTGGGAGGTCGTGAGGAGCATGGAACCACCTCTTAATTGCTGTTGTTCCCAGGTTCACCCTGACCCGGAGTGGTAGCACCTGTTAGGGTCCCAGTTATGGGCAAATAGTTAACTCCCAAACTGGGGTCAAAACACTATGAAATTATAAAAATAGACTTTTATAGAAATATATATGTAAAACTTTTATAGAAAAGTATATAATTTTGAAGGAAAACTTTTACCAACAAAACATTTTTGAAGAAAAAATTATTACCATAACATATTTTTGAAGAAAAAAAATTATTCTCAGCAAAACATTTCTGAATATAAAACTAGAAGTCAGTCAGTTATGTGCCATACGTGATACACGCTTGGGCGATCATGTCTCGAAACAGACATGACTGACTGGGCAGAAGATTATCCCGCAGTAGGTTGCCATTGTTTTCTGCGGTAGACTGGTTGCCGACCAAGGCTATAGAACCCAATCTGTCCTGCTATTTAACCCATAACTGGAAGGAAGAGACGGATTAATACCTTTCCCAAGGGTATTTGCGCGTAAGTGAATGCAATGAATTCAGCTGGAATTCGAACTCGGCTCCCCAATTTCTCGTTCCGAGCCGATATCCAATGCACCACAATGCACATCCTAAAACTAGAAGACATTTTCAGTATTCTAAAATAAAAATGAATAAAAACAAAAAAGTTCATTAAAATCTGACTAAATCAATCTTCTCACTATAACTGAACATTAAAAAAATACCTTGGGACCCCATCTTTTTGGCATTAAGTAGCCCACAGAGGTTGATGTACAATTAAACAGAACTCAAATTTAAACTCAAACTCATCATCATCATTAGAGTGAAGAGTTTATTGAATGTATATTTGTTTTTACAGACCATAATTTAAAGCCTGGCACAACGTAATCACAAGAAATTAACTGTTCTGAACAAAAGAAACCATATCACTTGAAAACTTTCAATAGGTTAGCTAAATGCAGACGACAATTCTACTCCTGCAGCTTCTTCTCTCACACTTCCCGCCTGTGGAACTCGCTCCCATATTCTTGCTTTCCGGATGGCTACAACCTCCAGGAATTTAAATGCAATGTCAATACTCATCTATTAACCACTTGACTCTAGCTCTTTCCCCAACCCCGTATATCCTTTCCTTTCTCTCCACCTTTGAAACTGTCATCACACCTGCATTCTCAGCTTTCTATTGCTCCTTTCTAACTGGTTTGTCTTCCTCTTCACTGTCTTCTAATTAATCTTTTTACACTTATGTAGCCCCCTGCACATCAGTGGCATTTCCGCCTTGCTCGGGGTGAAACAACTAAAAAAAAAATTCAAAATATAGTTCAGCTTTAAATAATTCACAAAGGGTTAATAAGTCACAAAAAATTAAAACACAATGAAACAATTAAAAAAAAAAATTAAAAAAAAAAACTAAAATAGATATCACATATAAGTCAAAGATATATTAATAACAAAATCAAAATGTTAACACTTCACACTGCTTCAAATAAAAGATTAAGAAGGAAATCCCCATCAGTACTGGATAAAGCAATAAAAACAACTGAACTTGAGAAATCTATTTTCCTATAGGATACAAATCCTATATCATCCATTGAACATTGTTTTAAAAGAGAGACTTTATAAATTTCAAACATCAGTAGATGCGCCAACAACTCAAAGCTCAGAGGACGAAATAGAATCATTCTATTCAATACTGGACAGTGCTAAGGCTCAGTGCAAAAGCCAAGAAGTCAGGATAATAATGGGGGACTTAAATGCAAAGGTAGGTAAAGATAGAGAAGGAGACACGAACGGCAACTTCGGACTAGGAGAGCGCAACGAAAGAGGAGAAAAATGGATCCAATGGTGCTCAGCCAATGACCAGGTCATTACTAACACCTGGTTCCAAGAACACCCATGACGTTTATGGACATGGAGAAGCCCAGGAGGGGACACGAAGAACCAAATAGATTATATAACTATAAACAAGAGATTCAGGAACGCAGTAGTCCAATGCAAAACTTACCCAGGTGCTGACTGCGGAAGTGACCACGTCCCAGTCATCTGCAAACTAAAAGTGAAACTCCGAAGACTGAAGAAACCCAGCATAACACCAAGACTGCAATACGACACACTAGAGGATGATCTCACCCTGCAGAAAGAATATAATAACAGCGTAAAAAAGAAATATGAAGAACAAATTGGAAAAGGATACTCAAAATGGGAGTCACTAAAAGAAGCGCTGGTGACCTCAGCGAACAACATAGCCCCAAAGGAAATCAGACGCAGAAGAAAAAATGAGTGGATGACCGAAGAGATCCTCCACATGATGCAAAGGAGACAAAAAATAACGCCAAGACACGGAGCAGAGTACAAAAAACTTCACAGGGAGATAAGGAACAAATGCAGACAAGCCAAAGAGGAATGGCTCAACAACAAATGTGCAGAAGTAGAGAGACTGAGCAGGAACAACAAAGCAGAAATGCATAAAGAGATAAGAGAACTGACAGGACAAAAAACCTGTTCCTCAACAGGATGCATAAAATCCAAGGAAGGGACAATAATAGTAGAGAAAGAGGAAATACTCCAGCGATGAGAAGAATACATAAAGGATCTCTTTGGCGACAAGAGAGAACAACCGAGAATACACAAGGAGATGGATGGACCGGAAATACTAAAATCCGAAGTGGAAGCTGCTATGGCCAAAATGAACAGAAATAAAGCACCTGGCCCAGATGGCATAGTGATAGAGCTGCTGACAGCCTTAGAAGAATATGGCATAGAAAAGATTACCGACATAATAAACGAAATTTATAGCAGCGGAATAATACCAGACGACCTATGCAAGTCGATATTTATAGCACTGCCGAAGAAACCAGGTGTAAACGAGTGTGAACTACACAGAACTATCAGCTTAATGAGTCACATTACAAAACTGATTGTCAGAATCCTGATGAATAGAGCGAGAAGCAGAATCAGGCCAGAGATAGGGCAGGAACAGTGCGGGTTCGTCAAAGACACTGGAACAAGGAACGCCATATTCATGATTAGGATGCTCTCTGAAAGGGCATTACAAATGAAGAAAGACTTGTACCTATGCTTCATTGATTACGCGAAAGCATTTGACAAAATATGACACAAAGAATTGATGGAAATGATAGGCAACCTCGACATTTTCGGCAAAGATATAAGAATAATCAAGAATCTCTACTGGCAGCAAACGGCCTGCATACGGACAGGTAACAACCTCAGTAGATACACAAAGATAGAAAAAGGCGTAAGACAAGGATGTGTCTTTTCACCGGATTTGTTCAACCCATACAGCGAGAATATTTTGAGGACACTAGATGACACACCAGGATTTGTTATTGGAGGCCACAACCTGAACAACATAAGATACGCGGACGATACAGTACTGATTGCGGACATGGAAAGGAAACTGCAAGATCTCATACAGAAAGTAGCAGTGGAGAGTGACAAGAAGGGACTACAAATAAACTTTAAGAAAACTGAGTGCATGGTCATCAGCAAAAGATACAACCCAAAATGCCAAATACAGGTGGGGGATAACAGAATCAAACAAGTCCAAGAATTTAAGTACCTAGGAAGTGTTCTAACAGGAGATGGAAAGTGCGACACAGAGATCCGAAGGCGAATTGGCATGGCAAAGGACGCGTTCCAGAAGATGAGCAAAATACTAACACACAGGAAGATCTCAATAGAAACGAAGAAAAGAGTGCTAGACTGCTACGTGATGTCAGTTCTTCAGTACGGCTGTGAATGCTGGACAATATCATCGAAAATGAGGAAAAAACTGGAAGCGGCCGAAATGTGGTTCTACAGAAGGATGCTACGGATATCGTGGACTGAGCATACAAGCAACGATGAAGTGTTAGAAAGAATGGCAACAAAAAGGAAATTGATGCTGAGCATCAGGAAGAGACAACTGGGACATGCAATGAGGAAGGAGAGCCTGGAGAACCGGATACTGACTGGTCAGATAGAAGGAAGGAGAGACAGAGGAAGGCAGCGGATAACATATCTGCAGAGTCTGATCAGGTGGATGATGGAACGGGGGTTGCCAGGAGCAACAGGAGCAAACATACTAAGAGCCACAAGGGATAGGGAGACGTGGAGATCCATGATCGCCTACGTCCTGAAGGGACAGGGCACATAGAAGAAGAAGAAGTTCAAATTGCTTAGTAAGAAAACAGCTAATATTACTAGTATCATATACACAGGTAAATAAACTCTGTGACTCCATCACATTCTTAGTATTGCTATTAGATATATGGGGATATCAAAATTATGTGTCTTTTACAAACTAAAGGTTTTTCTATGCATCTTTCTTTTTACTCTTCAACTGCATAAGAGGCATAAGATAGATAATTGACCCATACAAGAAGAAATGCATTCTGGGATACTATCGATTATCTGAAAGAATTTTTATTATTTAACTGAATTGAAACTTTTTCAATATATCTGTTATAACTCATTTCTAGCAGTTATAATATTAAATCTTCCTTAGATTACTTGCCATGACATTTGTTTGAAATACTCTTGACTGACTTCAATGGTTTTTGAATCATATTTTCTTTATTTGAGGTGTCTAGTCTAGTTTACTAGAGTTCTACTGGTTCTACTGGTATTAACTTTACTAAAGTTCTACTAGTACTTTCTCAACAAAAGTCTTGTCTTCCCAGTCATTGCATTCTTCTCTGAAAATTTGCTTGTATCTTCAAAAATATGCAGAAAAGGTAATTTCATCATCTGAATTTTCTGTGAATTCAGATATGGCACCTCCTATCTTACTAACCTGCATCCTCTCTCTTATGCTCCTTTCTCTGTCCACTCCACTCTCATTAGCATTTTCATGCTTCTCTTACCTACTTCCTGGCATCCCATATAACCTGTCACTCTTTCTCATAACTTTTCTCCTATGTAACCTCCTGCAAAACAGTAACAGTAGAATGCCTTGCTAGGGGTGATATGATTATAAAAAAAAGGATGAGTTTTGATATCCTTGTCACCACTGATATCAATCAGTATGAGTTTTGATATCCTCATCACCACTGATATAAATCAGTATGAGTTTTGATATCCTCATCACCACTGATATAAATCAGTATGAGTTTTGATATCCTCGTCACCACTGTTATAACCCATTTTTAGTGGTTATAATATTAAGTCTTGCTTAGGCTACTCATTATGACATATGTTATAAATAATCTTGACTGACTCTAATGACTTTTTGACTCACTTGGAATTCGTTATTTAAAGTGTCTAGCCTTGTTCATTTGTGTTAATAGAGGTGTATTTTTTATTCCACACTATCAATTATAGTTGTATATGCATTAACAGCATATAGTAAAGAAGAAGAAATTTAAAAGTTCTACTCTAGGCTAGACAATGCCAAGGCTGAATGTAAATCTCAAATAATTATAATTGTCAAGGGAGATCTGAATGCCAAAATAGGCAGTGAGAGGAAAATATTTGGCAAATTCAAACTAAGAGCCTGTAAGGAGTGCAGAGAGAAATGGTGCATGGTGAATGACCAGGTAGCAGCCAACACCTGGTTTCAAGAACACCCAAGATGAATAGGGATATGAAGAAGCCCAGGAGCAGAAATGAAAAAATGCAAATTGGCTATGTAACTATCAATAAGAAATTTGGTAATGCAGTTTTACACTGCAAAACATATCCAAGTGCTGACTGTAGAAGTGGTTACCTTTCTAGTGATATGTAAACTTAGAGTGAAACTATAGAAATTGAAGAAAACTAAGAAAGTACCCAAATTATAATATAAAAGACACTTGAATGACATGAACCTGAAAGAGAAATATGTGGATCGCATGAAAAACAGATATGGGGAACAAAATAAAAATGGAAACTCAAAGACACATTAAAAGAAATTTTAGTGTCATCAGCAACTGAGATCTTCTCTCCGCCCTCCAAAAGAAATGGATAACAGATGAAATTATTGACATGATGAAAAGAAGATATAACAATACTAAGAATAAAATATAGGACAAGTAAATAAGAAACAAATGCAGGCAAGCTAAGTAGTAATAGCTTATATGATACAAATCCTATATCTTTCCAGCAAGTATCTGAAACACAAAAAGTAGAATTGCACACATGCAAAATCAGATCAAAATTGTTGAAAACAAATTTTGATGTGAAAAGACCAAGCAAATTAGTAATTCTGGATTCTGATTGGACAGAAAACAACAAACAAAACTTTATAACCTGTGTCATATTTCTTACCACCTAAAGAAATAAATTTGTGATTGGAACTGACCATGTGATTTGAGTTGACTACTTATCCTCATTTCTCAATCAGCCAAGCGGTCAGAAGGAAGCAGAGATCTAATAGGGCACTGTTACAATGTAACAAGAGAAATTTCAAACCGCTGAAATGGACACTTATCCCAAAAAACATATACACACTCCTTCACCTTCTTACCATCAACAAAAAAAGAAAACAACAACAAAAAAAATGAGTGACTCCTAAAGTTAACGTTGATAAATTTAATTTTTCCTTATTTCACTTTTTCTTCTGCTTCACTTACTCACTGTCCACAAAAAGAAAGTCAGGAACAAAGACTTTACTACTACCCTGTTGATACACACAGAAAACATACACTTATTTTTTTCTGTACACACATTTTGCTACAACAAACAAACTCAAGATTCATTTAACTTCTTATTAAACTTTCTCGTAGAACATTTTCACGGTTTTATTATTTCATACAAACAAATTGATGTTATTCTTTCCTATAAATAAATTTCCACTTATCCATAAAAGGGAGACAGCTTTTCCTTTCATTCAAGCTTCTGATATTTTAAATTGTGGGGATTTCAGTTGTGTTTGGGCAAAGCCAATCTGGTGACCATGACCGAGCTCGCTACAAGCTCATCAAAAACGTGCAGAAATTTAAAGTACGAATATCACAAATGAAGTAAATATGCATAAAAACTAAGAAAACTAACAGAATGAAAGACATGCTTCTCAACAAGAGGCATAAAATTCAAGGAGGAAATGCTGATATTACAGAAAAAATACTTTCGAGATTAAATGAATATATTGGAAAACTCTTCTATAAAAAAAGAACTATCAATACACAGAAATATTGACAGACCGAAAATATTAAAATCAGAATTGGAATTTGCACTGGCCAAATTGAACAGCAATAAAGTGGTAGGACCAGATGGAATTGTAATAGATATGTTGGCAGCCTTAATTAATTTCAGTATAAATAATATTACTGACATAATAAATGAAATCTACAACAGTGCCAATATGTCAGAATACCTAAGTAATTCTATTTTCATAGCACTGTCTATGAAGCTAGATTCAGACGAATGTGAACTCTATTGGCTTAATAATTCTGATGAATAGAGCATGCAGCAGAATCAGACCAAAAATAGAACAAGAACAGTGCAGGCTTGTAAAAACACTGGAACAAGAAATGCAATATTTATGCTCAGAATGTTATCAGAAAGAGCTATACAATTTGGTATCCTCAGTATCTCAACATTTCACTATGAAGCTTATTTTATATACGCATCTAAACCCTATCTATGACTCAAATTCATTATTATTATTATTATATATTAGGGTGTATCAAACATGTTTTTATAATTTTCAGATCTTTACTCCAAAGCACATTTCATGTTAGTCAGTTAAGTGCCATACCTGGGTGATCATGTCTCAAAAGAGACATGACTGACTGGGCAGAAGTTTTTTCTGCAGTAGGTTGCCATTACTTTTTTTATGGTAGACTGGTTACCAATCCAGGCAACAGAACCCAATCTGTCCTGTTATTTAACCCATAGCTGGAGGAAAGTGACAGAATAACACCTTTCCTAAGAGTATTTGTGTGTAAGTGAATGCAATGAATTTAACTAGAATTTGAACTCTGCTCTCTGGTTTTTCATTCCAATTTGATATCTACTGCATCACAATGCACATCCTTCATGTGCCCATGACTCCACTATATTTGTATTGTTATATTTTTGGTTATATCAAGAGTATTTATATTTTTTTACAGCCCTTTATGTACATATTTTCAGAGTATTTATAGTGCAGTTATAATATTATTATTATAGATTTGAGTGCATCAAAAGTATATTTTGGAGACATTGTATAAACAAACAGAGAGGCATAGGTGAATACATAACATCAATTCATGAATGTTGACATAGGTATTTTAAGTGAAATATCAAATGCAGAAATATTAATTAGGAACCTCTGAATGTCTGAAATGAGAAGAGAACAAAAACAGATTTGCATAGAAATTGACATTTAATCCTTAAGAGCAAATAAATAATAATAAAACATTTCTCTAAACAAAAAAGCAAAGACTGTATAAACATAGATAATATCCGTAGAATCAGATTAAGGTGAAGGATTTTTTCAATTGCATTAGCACTCGCAAATCAAAGCTTACTGGGGACAATGGGATGACAGGTGATCCAGTACAGTTCAAAGACAGAAATGCTGAAAACAATGGTAGCTGATATAATCCTGGTTTGATTTTGCAGAGATTTAGAAAGGTTATTTATACTTGTTGAAGGTTCTCAGGTAGTTTATGAGGCCTATGCAGAAGAAGCCTACATTTGTACATCAACTGCAGGAGAAGATCTGGCAGCCAGTAGAATATATTCCTGCATTCAAGATTTACCATTTCTTTTTTATTAATCATATATGATTCAAGAAAGAGATTGTCTGGTAGTTCCTGTGTTTCAGCAACATTGAATGACAGCATGTCTCCCTATATCTCCAGTATGCGCCCCCGCTATTCATCTCAGTGTTCTTGACAAGCTCCAAAGAAGAATCAGTAATGTGATAGGTACCAACTTGGCAGCTTGACTCCAGCCACTTTCCCACCGACGAGATGTGGCTTCCCTCTGTCTGTTCTGTGAATACTTTCATAGTTTCTGCTCTAATGAACTTAAGTCACTGGTGTCCCTGCAACAGTTGTTTACTCGTGCAACCAGACTGACAACTGGGTCTCACCCATTCACAGTGAGATCAACCAAATGCAGATGAGAATTCTACTCCTGCAGCTTCTTTCCTCACACTTCTCGCCTATTGAACTCACTTACATATTCTTGCTTTCCTGATGTCTACAACCTCCAGGAATTTAAATGCAATGTCAATACCCATCTCTTAACCACTTGACACTAGTTCTTTCTACACCACCCTGCATATTTTTTCCTTTCTCTCCACCTTTGCAACTGTCATCACGCCTGTATTCCCATCCTTAACTGGTTCATCCTTCTCTTTACTCTCCTCTTATCAAATTTTTTTACTTTTATGTAGCCCCCTGCACATCAGTGGCATTACCACCTTGCTTGAGGGGATATGATTAAAAAATAAAATGCTTAGTTTTTTATTCACCCCAATGCAAGGCGGTATTACTACTGGTACAGAGTGGGTTACATAAGAGGAGAATAAAAAGAAAAAGGAACAGGTTACAAAGGATGTTGGAGAATGGGGGATGGGAACACTGGTGTGAAGAGAGCTGCATGAGAATAGAGTGTAAAAGGAGAGGAACAAGATACAAGGTGTGTCAGGGAAAGGATATGAGTCAAAAAGATAAGAGATGGCAATTAACATTGCATTTAAACTCTTGAAGATTATAGCTATCAAGGAAGCAAGTATACAGAAGGGAGTCCCACAGGCAGGAAGTGTAGAAAAAGAAGCTACTAGAGTAGAAGTTGCAATTACATTTGATTGGTTTCACTGTAAAAGGGCAGGATCTAGTTTCTAATCTAGTATCTCATGCAAATTTGTACCTAAGGGGCACCAGTGATCTAAGTTCATAATAATATGAAATGCAATAATAATGATAACAATCTTAGCAACAGCAACAGTAGCTTGAGTAAATTCATGCAGAGTGAGCACCAGAGAGCTAAGCTCATCGGAGCAGAAGCCATGAAAATATTTGTAGAAGACAGAAAGAAATTACATCATGTTGGTGAAAAAGTGACTGAATTCGAGCTACCAGGTCAGAAATGATTACATTGCAGATTCTCCTTTGGATTTTGTTGAGAACCCTGAGATGAATAGCAAGGGCACCGAAACAGATGTGACAGCCGTATTCAATGCACAGGCAGATGATAAATTTGTATATGTCTGTATATATGGCCAGTACAGTTACAAACTTTCTCAGACTTACAATGTTTCCATTCTGGATTACTCATAGTATAGAGTACTACTACTATTTAGGGTATTAATCTAGCTTTCATATTCAATATAGTTAGCCTCAATCAAGCAAAATCCTAGTATATTTTCACTATTTTATCATTGAAATAGTTAAATATAACTGGTACTTCTAGTCTAATAGTTTCTATTCTCACACTTCTTGCCTGTGGAACTCCCTTCTGTTTACTTGTTTTGATGGCTACAATCTCCCAAAATTTCATTTATTTGTTTTGATAGCTACAATGTCCCAAAATTTTGTTTATTTGTTTTGATAGCTACATTCTCCCAAAATTTATTTTATTTGTTTTGATAGCTACATTCTCCCAAAATTTAAAAGCAATATTAATTTCTATTTTCTATCGTCTTGAATCTTATTTGTCTATTATCCTTTCTTTAATACCTCCAGTACCCAGTCTTTTCTTTCACTGTAACCCCCTGGCCATTAGTGGCAGTCCTGCCTTGCTTGGGGTGAAATGATTAAAAAAGATATGTATGCATTCTCATTCATGTTTATTTGGTGGTCTATTGGCATAGGAACATTCACAATCCTTATTTTCTTTATTCATGCTTATTAGATTTTCTTTTGTTTCGATGTTTATTTGGATGTCAAAATTTCATTTATTTTAATTGTGTTTATTTAGCTTTTCCTTTATAGAGTTAAATTTTTTACATTTTTTTAGGCAATTCCGTCTCTCTTTGGGGTTTTTATTGCTATGTCTCTATCCTTATAGTCGTCATTTTTTTAATTTTTATTAACATTATTATTACTATTGAGTAAGCGAGCAGCCTGTATATGAACTGACTGCAAATATATTAAGCTTAATATACATATTACAGCACCCAGTCTGATAAAGGTTTACCAAACACATGTGCTTGATATGGTAACAGCTTTTGATAAAAAACAGTTCATAACTTTGCAGGTGGGCCCAATTAGATATCCCTTCCGGTCAGGTAACTCAATCCACTTAGTCCCCAATTAAGAGTGATCTCAAATATCTAGATATGACACCCAATTCATCTTGTCTGACTCATTCTTCAAACATAAAAATACAACTCTCAACACCTGGCCACGATGCTCTCCACGACCTCTGCTCATGAACAGAGATGCACAATGCACCAGCCCCTAGGGGGTCATGCTCAACTAGTTAATGTTAGTGATAATTAATGGGATATTTACTGTAGAGCATTTTAATTCACCAAGTCAAAAAACATGGACATGTTAAAAATTCCAATCAATTAAGCCCTGGGTGACATGCCTGATGCAGTATTAAATTTTTTTTATTATCATTATTGAGTATTTTTTTTTCTTCATGTCTTGCTTTTTTCTCTAATAGAGAGTCCATCCCTTGAACTTGGGGCTACCATGAGAATGTGACAGATCTATTTAATGGATAGAGTTCTCCTAAATCTTTGAGTACTGCTGCAAAGAACAATATTTGGAATTTCTTGTATCTTGTTGTTGCCAGTGATTTTGTTGGTGTATTCTTTTATCCATTTATTTAACAGACCAAAAGCAACTATTACTCTTAGTATTCTTGTGGTCATCATACACCACATTATCTCAATTTTTTTTGAGTTCTTTATTTTCGGAAAGTGTTTTGTAGATTTTAAGGAAATATTTCTTTTAGTTGGGTCAGACAAGTACTTTCTTTTCTCGTTTCTCTACTAATATAATAGATTTGTTTATTACTTCCCAGAGAACTTCTTTTTTTTCAATATTGTTTTCCATTCTCATATATATATATATATATATATATATATATATATATCTTTTAATGATGAACTGATTAATATATCTGAGGACTGGTGGAAATCATTTGAACTCTTTTTTCCATTTTGCAGGATGTGACAGATCATTACTTTGCATAAAGTTTAAAGCTTTTTGGTGCTGACCTTATGTGCGTTATGGTGCAGTGGATATTGACTAGGAACAAGAAATCGGGGAACCGAGTTCGAATTCCAGCTGAATGCATTGCCTTCACTTACGTGCAAATACCCTTGGGAAAGGTATTAATCTGTCTCTTCCCTCCAGTTATGGGTTAAATAATAGGACAGATTGGGTTCTATAGCCTTGGTCGGCAACCAGTCTACCGCAGAAAGCAATGGCAACCTACTGCGGGATAATCTTCTGCCTAGTCAGTCATGTCTCTTTCGAGACATGATCGCCCAAGTGTGTATCGCGCATGGCACTTAACTGACTGACTGACTTGCAACACTTCATCCAACTTTAATAGTCAAAAATTTAAATGTCATGTAAATCATTGTCTACTGTCCTCCTGATTACTCTTTTTGTTTTTACATATTTTTGTTTCTAATTTTTACATACCTCTTGTGTCTTAGAGGCATTAATGCTTTACTTGGGGGTGAACTCAGTTAAAAGAAAAAATTTAGACCATGAACAACATTGCTTTGAACTCAACATGCTGATTATTTAAGACTATCTACTCTTGAACTCAACATTATAAGTGTGCACTTTAGATCATAAACTACATTTTTTAAGCACAGAGTGTGCTTTATAAACACTTTACATTGATGACACAATTTTAAAAAGTAAAATTCTGACACAGAATTTAAGTTTTGTTAACCAAGTCAAATATATAATTCAGAATGTATATAAAAAGAAATAATTCAGCAACAAATTAATAAAGAAAGAATAGGTAATTAATTAGACTGAAATATTGCAACACACCAGTTTAGAATGTATTGCTCAAAGCACATAATGATGACAGTGGCAAAAAAAATTAACATTAGAGTTAATTTTCACTAAAATATTAATCTTCCAAATATGATAAACAATTACGTATTTTAAAAATTCTACACATATTTTTTCACAACTGTTTATAATTCTAAGTTTCCCTGGGACATGAACAAATATTAGTTTAACTTAATAAGTTTTAATTGAGAAAATTTTGTGATTAATTTATATTTCTAATGGAAACCGTTATTACTTAAAAGCGTTAATTGAGTTAATTTATCTTTAGTGAATGGCAAATAATATAATGTAATTAATTTGTTGAGTGCAAACATTTACTATGTTAGATCAATTAAACTGATATCTCAGTTTGATAATAGCTGTTACATTTAGTTCATTGAATGTGAATTAAAACAGTAATTGTAGAACAGAGGTTGTATTAGAGCACAAACAGAGAATTGTTCTGAATAAAAGAAATCACAACAATCGAGGACTTTCATCAGTAGCCGTCATTTTAGACGTCATAGCAAAATAAACACAAAACTGTTCTGAATAACAGAAACCATAACAATCGAGGAGTTTCAACAGTAGCCGTCATTTTAGACGTCATATCAAAATACACAGAGAACTGTTCTGAATAACAGAAACCACAACAAATTGAGGAGTTTCAACATTAGCCGTCATTTTAGATGTCATATCAAAATAAACAAAAAACTGTTCTGAATAACAGAAACCACAGCAATTGAGGAGTTTCAACATTAGCCATCATTTTAGATGTCACATCAAAATAAACAGAAAACTGTTCTGAATGACAGAAATAACAATTGAGGAGTTTCAACAGTAGCTGGCTTTTTAGACGTCATATCAAAATTAACACAAAACTGTTCTGAATGACAGAAACCACAAAAATTGAGGAGTTTCAACATTAGCCGTCATTTTAGATGTCATATCAAAATAAACACAAACTGTTCTGAATAACAGAAACCATAACAATTGAAGAGTTTCAACAGTAGCCATCATTTTAGACGTCATATCAAAATAAACACAAAACTGTTCTGAATAAGAGAAATCACAACAATTGAGGAGTTTCAACAGTAGCCGTCATTTTAGACATCATATCAAAATAAACACAGAAATGTTCTGAATAACAGAAGCCACAACAATTGAGGAGTTTCAACAATAACCGTCATTTTAGATGGCATATCAAAATAAATATTTTGGCATCACTTTTGACAGTACAGGCCCACTCATAATCATATAAATTTTACAAATATTAAAATATTTGTATTTTACGGAACACATTACTTCCTATTATAGTTACATGTGATTGCACAAGGTAACCTTTAGTTAGTCAGTCACTTTAAGGCAATTCTCAAAATGTTCACTTTCTTCGTATCTGAAAGAGCAAATAACTTTGTTCAGGCTGATAACAAGGCAGCAACTTTTCATATATATATACTCATCAGCAGACAGATCTGTTTCACTGTATCACAGCTTATCAGTATGGTTAGACTCCAATTGCTTTTAAACCAGGATTGAAACCTGAACAAATTGGCATCAGTTGGCAATTCTACCTCTGGGTTATGGGCGTTTGGTAGAAGAAGGCAGACTTTTTAGCATGTATATTGTCATTATACCTGCCCATATATATATATATATATATATATATATATATATGAAAGTTTGTACCAAAACGTGTATCAAAACGGGTATCAAAAGTACTTCAGTACTTTTAGAAACACTGGAATTTTCTACATACATATATATATATATATATATATATACATAGTCATGCAGGATAAAATCATAGGGCTTTAAGTTTGGCAAATAAAATTAATAGCCCTTTATTCAAAGCTTAATGGATTATATTCAGTCGCATTTTCATGATTGATAAGTCAGTTTTTAGGCCAGAATTTTTAAGGTTTTTTCTCCAAATAGGCTTTTATGAAATTTTGTACACTTCCAAAAAAAAATTTTCATCTCTTCTCATGATTTTGTCTGCACATTTTCTATTTCTTCAGTAAGGTTTTTTTTTTTCATTTTTCTTTCCTTCACTAAATTTGAACTGTAAATATTCTTCTGTTTTGCTCACAAATTCTTGCATCATTCTGCACATAATATCATCCCTCCTTGAACTGACAGTGCCACTCAAAAACATTTGTTTTATTTATTATTTCTTTTGCATCAGCCATTTTTATTAAGGTTACAATTTCACCAGTATTTTTATCAGTCTTCACACAAACTTGATGTTAATCCACTACCCCCAGATTACTTTCACTCATTTATCACCAGCAGTATGATATGAACATCTACAACTTTCTCTATTATTTGAAAATAAATGACTTCATTGGCATTGGTATAAAAAAAAGTGATAGTTGAAAATTGTCCAGATGTGTGCAGGCAAAATTTTTTTTCTTGATTCAATATGCTATGTCATTCCAGGAATAGGAATTGAATTGTTATATATATATATATATCACTTCTGTGATTTGCGCATTACTCTTCGGTCATGAATTGAGTTCTCTCGCCTGCTGGTGTATCTATACACTGCATATATATAACACATTAAAATTTCCTCCTCTCTCAGCTGTACACTAATAGCTTAGGGTTAGGGTCTCCAGCTGATACCATATCGCTTGAGTTTTGATCCCAACTGGAAGCCAGTATATCAGCTGTGGAACAGCAAAACAGGCTTGTATATGGATGACTAACTATATGTATATATATATATATATATATATATATATATATATATATATATATATATATATATATATATTAGTATGGTTGTATGTTAATGCAGTTCACTACAATCATTCAAAAAGCTAATAATACACAAAATCTTCTGTTCCGAAAGTTCCAGAAATATTTATATCACAGATGTTTTTTGCTTGGTACTTTTTGTATTTGAATTAGAAAAGTATTCCCCAAGTTTAAAAATCAGACTTTATACAATCCTTTTTTTCCCAACCCCTTTTGGAAATTAAAGACAATATCGTTCAGTGGATAGTGTGTTAAAAATATTGATATATTTATTTTAGGTATCACTTTTAAACTATTGATTTTAAGTTAAAGTATATAAAAAAAACAAATAAGAATGAAAATCTATCAGGCTTGGTTTAGCTAAAATTATAGCCAGACATTTTGATATCAGTCGATGTTTGGATAAGGGACCTTGAACTGAAAATATGTATACCTCAAGCTAGATTTAGAACAGGACATAGTCAGACAATGTTTTCAATATTTTCCCTCAGTTTTTTGAAAAAATATAATTTACTTTCTTTTTATTCATTTTTGTAAAATTTGATTTTGTTATGCCTTTATTTTCTGCTTTTTTCTTATAATTTTTCTGAAAACTATGTGAATAAAACACAAGGTAAAAGCAATATTTGTTTTGTTCTGTTTTCATGCTATTATTTTTCTCTTTTAGAATTATTTCATATTAACAATCCTCTTATTTATTTTTCTTATTTCTTTTTTTCTTCTCTCCTTGTTGGTCCATTCCTTTCCATTGCTTTAATTTCTTTGCTAATTTCTCTCTCTTTTCTACCTCTTTAAATACATATATATTTACTAAACATAGGTTATTAAAGCACAAAGCCACTTGAGAAGTGAATAAGGTTTAAGAAAATTGTGTTATATCTGTATTCTAAGAGTCAAGGTCTTAGCTGTCTGTTAGGAAAATTTTAAATCTTGTTTTTTTTCTCTGAGTTAAGTATCATCTACTGATACTGGGTATTCCTTTTTGAATAGTATTGCTTTTGTTTTAATTTTATTTACTTTTTATAACATCTCATCAGACTGTCTTACCTTAGCTAACAATTTTTAAAATAATTTAACTTCTTATATATGACACATATTGATGATTACCATAATTGTCTTGCACGCAATTGCTAGTAGGTTAATAAACTTACTAAAACCTACTAGCAAGAATATTATAGTAATCATCAGGTTGTAAATCTTCATGAGTGCAGTCTTATGCAGTTAAATTCTTTAGGAGTGCAATGTTTTGATAAAATACACTGGAGGATTAGGCTTGTAGTGGAATAAAAAATTAAGAATTAAAATCATCCTTCTTCTTCACTTTTACAAAAATTCATAATGACATGTGAAATCCTGGTTTTTCCCAAATAGAAAAAGAATTGACCATGTGCTTAAAGAAAAAGTCATAACCAGAATTTTGCAAGTAGGTGTTAAATGGATTTGCTGACCAATGGAATTGACTTGCAAGATCAAAAGAGACTTTGAGATCAAGTGCAAAAAAGTTGAATACTATAAAAGGCCTTGGTCAGCGCTCGCATCAATCAATCTGTCAGATGGGAGCCGCGAGACAAAACAACTAAAATGTAACTTCAACTTCAAATCAACCCTAAGATAAGGTTAGATCGCACCTTGTTCTCTTTCTCTTTCCTTCTCATGTGCTGATTTCTTTTACTTCTTATTCTTCATCCAAAGACATTCCTACCAAACAAACGCATACATACGTACGTACGCATATACTCTCTCAACAATTACTACTACAAACATTTCTAGAAACTCTTGACACCTCTAACTTTCTCACTGAACATTAATTTTCACAAATTCTTATTTTTCCTTTTAATAAATTTCTATTTTAACATAAAAAATGTATATTTTCTTCTTACTTTATTCCACACAATTCCACATGTTCCAACCTAAAACCAACTTTTGATGCCTTTTATCTAATGATAGCTCTGAATAATTTGTAAGCTGTAGGGAGTTTGGTTAAGTCTAACACAAGGCTGAATACATAAACCTTAACCATCTCCCTACATCTTCAGACTTCCTTTAGTGAGACAGGATGAAAACACTGGCCACTGGGAATGAAATGATTCCTTTCTGCTGATGCTAGCCTTTTACCAAAGCTAATTAGTCTAACAAATTTATTTTATGCTAAAATATATCAAACTTCACAAGACCTTACATTTAGTCTGTAAATAACTGACATGAATGCAAAGAATTAAAGGGTGGGGAATGCAGAGTCTCAGTATTAAAATGTAAATTACACAGAGTCCACAGAGATTTATTCAACTAGGACAGCCATTAGAATTGTATCTTATTTGTGCAGACCCAAAAATGACACACCATTTTCTTCTAATGATGATGGATGGCAGACAGTCTCAGATATATATAATATATGAGTGCCATATGGGTGTGTGTGAATGCATAATTTGTAATGTACAGTACTGCTTGAAAATTTGTGAACCCCACTCCTAGACATGCTCATTGTTACTGTTGTTGTAAAACAAATTAAAATAAGCCTATTAAATATGGATTCAAACAAAGATATGCAAAGTAGACTTTCTAAATAAGAAACACAAACAAAGGATATGTTTTAATTATTTATTAAAAACGTGACTGATTTCAGCAAAATTAAAAATATATCACTACTAACCCTAGGGTCAAGCCACATACCTCCCACTAAGATTCCGCTAGCTATACCCTATAATAGCTAATATTCCCTCACCCATTCTTTTGCTAGAACAAGCCTCCGGCATTAGAATTTTTTCCTCATTTTTTGTTTAAATAGAGTTGACAATGCATGTCTTAAACTGACATGTTGAATATGGCTATTTCCCCTCTAAATTTTATCTGAATTTACAGATAAATAAATATATATATATAGTCATCCGCAGCCAGATCTGTTTCACTGTATCACAGCTCATCAGTACAGTTAGACTCTGATTGCTTTTAACCCAGGATTGAAACCTAATCAAAGTGGCGTCAGTCAGCAATTCTACCTCTGGGCTATGGTTGCTCGGCAGAAGAAGGCAGACATTTTAGCACGTATATTATCATTATATACACCCAATATATATATATATATATATATATAATAATTTTACCCCAAGCAAGGTAAGACTGCCACTAATGCACATGCGATTAGAGTGAGAGAAAAGACTTGGTAGAGTGGGTATTGAAGAAAGGATAAAATATATATGAGATTCAAGGAGATAGAAGATAGTAACTGACAATGCATTAGGAGATGTAGCTATCAGGGAAGCAAGTATACAAAAGGGAAGTTCTGCAGATGGGAAGTGAATCAAAATAAACTGTTAGAGTGGAAAAGGCTGTTACATTTAATTATTTCAATGGTAAAAAGGTGGGACCTAGTTTCCAATCTAGTAGCACACTTAAATTCATGTAGTCAGGGCATAAGGAACAAAAGCTCATCAGAGCATGAAAATATTTGTAGAAAAGAAAGAGGAAGTCACATTAAGTCAGTGAGAAAGTGACCAAAGTCACGATGCCAAGTTATGACTGATTTTATTACAGATCCTTCTTTGAATTTTGTTGTGAACCTTGAGATGAACAGCAGGAGCACCTGACCAGATATGGCAACAGTATTCAATAAATGGATGAATGGTAGATTTATACATGTGCAAGATGGATTAAGACAAAAAGATTTTCTGACATGACACTGAACGAACTTTCCTAGCAGTAGACATAAAAATTGATTTTATATATATATATATATGCACGCTCTCACTTCCTGACTGAGTACTATAGAGGAATGGTATACTTTATAAAACAGTAGCTACTCATGCATCTACACATTGTTCATTCAGTAATGAATTTTAACATTCTCGGCTACTGGTGTATTTACATTGTATATAACATGCTAAAGTCTGCCTTCCTTTACTGAGTGCCCATAGCTCAGAGGTAGAATCCCCAACTGATGTCATTTCAGTCAGCTTTCAATCCTGGCTAGAAGCAACTGGATGTCTAACCATACTGATCAGCTGTGATACAGCAAAACAGATCTGTCTGTGGATGTAGATAGATAGATAGATAGATAGATAGATAGATAGATAGATAGATAGATAGATAGTGATGTTAAGTTTGTGAACGGTGAGGACAATCCAAAAAGATCAGTGTAATAGAAAATATTAAGCAATAGATCTGTATAGAGAGCTCAATGAATATTATTCAGAGCAATATGATATATATAAAAGCAAAACCAAAACATCATTTAAAGTGATTGTTGTGGATTCCGGGTGAGGAACTGCACAAATTAATGAACAACAAAACAGATATGGAGATAGAAAAGTAGGTTATATTGAATGTAATATACAAACTTGAACACTGGTTAGTAAATCCAGGAATACTTTCAGTAAGAAATAAATATATACAAGTCTTGAAGTGAAGTCGTTGGAAATAGTATATCTATGTATATTATTCTAGCTGAGTGGAGCTCAGAGCTAGTCTGACTTCTGATGCGGTAGTCTCTGGGTAACTTTGGTAACTTACATATCAGTTCTGGTACTCTCCGATAACTCGCACGAATCTTTACGAATACTCTCCATTGCCAACTGCAACTGTAACTTTCTCTATGGCAGGAGTATATGTACACTCAATCGAGTCCATTATCATATAGAAAGGGGAGATCCCACAACAGTGATTATAAATTGTATATATATTTATATATATATTTCCATTTGGTGGTAGTGAGGGAGTACAAAACTGTTCATACTGTCCATTGACCCAAACACTTCTGGCCACCATTAGAGGTTTTGTTTTGTTGTTAATTTCTTTCTTTTGACTGTTTGAGCTGTATTTTCTATATAGTTTTGAAAGAGATTGAACTCCCAAGGATTAGTCAAAAGCAGCAGCCAGCAAACTGCCAACCTGGTACCATCATAATTGGCTAGTCTTATCACAAAAAAGTGATAACAGTTAAATTATTGTAGCCCTGGTAGAAAGAAAGAAAGAAAGAAAGAAAGAAAGAAACAGTAAATTATATTCTGAACAGAGAACAAAGGATGAACTTCTACTCCTGTTCAACAGACATGAAAAAAGTTTGAACCAGATAATAGCTGAGCCTAACTATGGCTATTAACCTGTAAAAAACAAAATTTTTAAATTCAATGATGGCACAAGGCATTGGAATTTACTTATAAGAGATGCTTCAATTACTTAAGGGTGGTGATGTTACAGGCAGCAAAGAGGAAGGATTTACTTACTTAACAACTGATCTAATTTTCTTTTTTTGGCTTCTATGAAAGGAATTCTAGTTTTTCTCAGATACCAAGAACAACCAATCACCCACAAATTAATGACAAGCTTGAAATAACTTGTATATATATATATATATATATATATATATATATATATATATATTTTAATCATATCACCCCAAACAAAGTGGCAATGCCACTGATGCGCAGGGGGCTATATAAGAGGAAAAAGATTGAAAAGAGAAAGCCGGAAACCACATCCTAAACAGGGAACAAGGGATGATCCTCTTCACCTGTTCAATAGACGTGGGTGGAGTGTGAACCAGGCGATAGTTTAGTCTATCTACTCCAATTGAAAAGGAAAAAAAAGAGTAAAAAGATTGGAAATATATATATATATATATATATTATGAAAATAGCATACATAAATGTAGTAAAACTTTTGAGAAATACAAATGAAATGCAAATATTGAAAAATAAGCAATAAATTCTCACCAGACAAAAGTATTAATGTAATTTGTACAAATTTCAGATAATATTGAAATTTTATGAGATTTCCCAGACAGCAAAAGTTATGCTAGACTTGCAAGAAACTATATTCTTCGTGAATGCAATCTTCAGGCAAGAGTAGCTTACTCCATTAAATGTCCATTTAAATAGAGCATTAAAAATTTAAGCATTTGAAAGGACTCTTACATTGTTAATTATTTATAACACTTTCATTTTGTAACTTTCTATAAAAATAATATTTTTGCATAAGAACAACAGCTAAACTCTTGTACATATCAAAAGTCTTTGTATCCACATTTAAATGATTAATTCTTGTCTCAAGTTTTAGATTATTTAGATTTATTTAAGGTTTTTCGCATTTAAATCTATACTTCAAACAAACATGGATAATTTAATTTTCAAACAAATTTATAGATTTTAAGAAAAAATAGATTAAAAATGTAAAATGCTTGAAAGAACCTTATTGAATAGCTGTCCATAATTTATTATATTATTGCTATTTATATCTGAATTTTAGCCAATGGTAATTTTTCAAAACCAGGACTCAAATAAGAATAAAAACTCTTCATAGCATTTTTTAATGTCTTTTTTTTCTTTTTATATATTTTATTTATTCATTTCTTGTTACATCCAAAAGGATTAGACATGAATCTTTTTTGAGTTAGCAAATTGTCTTGGGATATCATTGTGTCATTAGACCAATCAGAATTTTAAAAATGTTTATTAGATGCTATCTATAGAATTTTTAATCATCTCACTCCAACCAAAGTAATAAAGGCACAAGGCATTACTGATTGTGAAATTATTTGAAATAATAACAGTCGTGATGCACAAGTGAGAAACATAGAAACCAACAAAACTATTTACTAACAAACGTGAAAGGATTAACAGAAAGAACTATGTAAAGAACAAATCTAAGCAACAGAAAAAATGTTTCAAAGTAACTGAAAAACATATGTAGGTTAAAAAATCATAGCTCAAAGAAAAAAATAACAGGTAAAGCAAAAGATTACTAAATAGACAGACAGATAGATAGATAGATAGATAGATAGATAGATAATGGATGGCCACTTATAATCAAAGATACCCATCTACTGGGGCAGATAGCTAATCCCTAGTGTAAACGCCTGCTCAGGCACACTTGTGTTGGTTCAACACTCACAAAGCCAACCTGTGGTTTATACTGCAACTATGCTGAGCGGACTTTAGTTACAGTTTCTGGGAGAAAGCACGTTATCAAGCATGAACAACAGTCTGAACAAAGCCAGGATGATCAAACCCTCGGTAATGATGACTAATGACTTCAAGCTAGCCTAACCATCAATGGCTACTTACAGAGAGCTGTCTACCCAATTTCACTTACAAGGCTTGGGTCAGCGCGTGGTATGGTTAAAAGGCCCTTTCCAAAGGTGTCACATGCTGGAATTGCCTCCTCCAGACCGATATATCAAGAAGTCACCTTCCTAGCAAATTGACCATGGCGAAATTCGAACCCAGGCTTCATTGTCAGAAAGCAAACATTTTAACTACTTGGCCACATGACCATAGATGAATAGATAGATACATACAATGTGAACAGATTGTGATAAATAGATACATAGAGGGAAAGAAGGAAAATTAACATAATGAAATAGATAGATAGATAGATAGATAGATATAAACAAACTGAGATAGAAAGATATGAACAAACTGACATAGAGAGAGAGAGAGAGAGAGAGAGAGAGAAAATGAAAATAAAGAGATAGATATGAACAAAATGAGATTGATAGATAGATAGATCACAATGCCCCAGGGTTGTAAGAGTAACACTGTACTGCAGCTACATCTGAAGTAGAAGTGGTGTATCTTGAACAAGATAGCCCAGTGGAGTTCAACCCTCTCCAGGCTGGTTTTAAATTCACAGTTTTTCTTGTAGACTGGGTGACACCCAAGGCTATAGAACCCAGTCTATCCAGCTATTTACTTATAGCTAGGGAGAGAAGAGATGCATAAGGGTAAACAGCTGAATGTAATCAATCCAACTGGAATCCAAACACAGCTTTCCATCTCCTCAGTCTGAGCATCCATTAATCCACTGTTCCGCCTTAACTACAATCTTCTTTCTTCTTTCATAGATAGATAGATAGATATGAACAGATTAAAAGAGACAGATAGATAGATACATATGAACAGATTAAAATAGATAGATAGATAGATATGAACAGATTAAAATAGATAGATAGATAGATAGATAGACTCTATAAGTCTCGAACCTAACTAATAAAGCAACAACTTTTAAGCAAAATTTGGCTTTATTCATCAATTTAATCTTTTTCTTGAGTGATACATTGATTCCAACGCTTCTCTAACAATTCAATGCCTTTTTTGTAGAACAATTTGTCTTTGGCCTCAAAATAAGTCTCTTTTTCCAATATCACTTCTTAATTAGAGCCAAATCTCTTTCCCTCACACATTCTTTTGAGGTCTGCAAACAGGCAGTAGTCACTGGGGGCTAGATCGCGAGAATAGGGTGGATGCAGAAGCAATTCAAATTGCAATTCATGTAGTTTTGCTATTGTTACAATTGACTTGTAGCACACTGCATTGTCTTTGTGAAAGATCACTTTTTTCTTCTTCAATTGTGGCTGTTTTTTGGTGATTTCTTCCTTCAAATACACCAATAATGCTATATAATATTATCTATAAATGGTTCTTCCTTTCTCAAGGTAATCAATGAACAAAATACCTTGCGCATCCCAAAATACGAAAGCAAAATCCTTGTCTGCCAATATTTGCATCTTTGGTTGTTTTGGACGACATTCACCTGCAGCTATCCGTTCAGCTGAATGCCAATTTGACTCAAGAGTGAAGTGGTAGATCCATGTTTCAACCATTTCCAAATAGTTACACAAAAACTTCTTCTTGTTGCATTGAAACAGTTGCAAACAACACTCTGAATCCTCAATGCATTGTTGTTTTTGATCAACTGTGAGCAAATGCAGCAGCCACTTTTAACACAGCTTTCTCACTGACAAATGTTCATATAAAATGGGGAATACACTGCTTTCTGATATGTTCATCTCCTCTGCTATCTCACACAACTTCAATTTACAATCAGCCAAAATGAGTTTGTGGATGTTTTTGGTGTTTTCCAGGACAACTGCCAATTTTGAGCGACCTGAGCATTCAGTATTATTTGTGTCTGTACAACCACATTTAAAGTCAGCATATCACCTCTTAACTGTTGTTTTTGATGGAACAGAGTTTGAATAACACTTATGAAGCCACTGCTTTGCTTGAACAGTATTTTTCTCATCAGAAAGCAATGCTTTATCAACACATGAAATCCAGATTTTTTCATTGTTTTGAAAATTTGCAACAGTAGCTTCACTTAAATGTAATTTGTAAACTAATAATCTAAATAGACCCAAAGTTTCTCATGTGCCATTTGAAGGTTAGTACTTCATAAAAATTATATAGAGTTTTTATTAGTGGGGCCATTCATGTGTCAGTCCCGGGACTTATTAAGTGATGTGTTATGAACATAGATAGATACGGACATATCTATAGATAGAGCATTTGTAGATATTGATCGTGTGCATATATGAATCAGCACTACATTTTCATGTCATATTGGGTTGAGGTAACTTAAAACAATTGCCTAGAAAAGTATTTAATTTAAAGAGAGAAAAATAAGAACCTTAATATTATGCTAAAAAAAGTTGTATAATGATATACATGTGAAGAATTGAAACCAACAAATCAAATTAAAAACAAAGTCAGAAACTCAGAAAGAACAATTTGAAGCACCAGAGAAAAACTTATCAAAACTGTTCCCATGAAAATATTTGTAGAAAAGACATAAAGAAGCCATGTTACATCAGTGAAGAAGACATAACCAAAAAATAAAAGTAAAGACGTTTTGCATTGAAAAACGATACTAGCTGATTAAAGAAACAATTTATTTTATTTTTTTACCAATTCCAATTCATTTCTTTATTCTAGTTTCAGGGAGAGTAAGATAGCTGATAAAAATGATGAAAATGCTGATAACAACAATGATTGTTCTCCATGAGACAGTTATAGTGGTTTTCCAACAAAAGCACAAACCAGGTAAGCATTAAAAAGCACAGGCCAAATCAATTCTGTTGAGTTTGATTTTGTAGTCATAGAAAACTTTCTTTGAGATAAATTCTGGAGACTTTGGATTCAAGATCTCCACAAATGCTTACAAATAATAAAACAGTATTATATTATAAAAACTTCTTGGAAAATCAGAAACAAAAAACAAGACTTGCTCTCAGAAGGATTAAGCCAAAAAATATGAAGTATAAGAATGCAAAACTTTGAAATTCTACAGGTAAAAAAAATGCCTTTGGTATAAGACTGATTTTTTTAAGCTAAATCTGAAATATATTTTTATCATTGTTAAAAGAAAAGTGAATCAAGGTCATTATTTCTTTCTAACATTGCTTCTTTTACTGATAGAAATATTATAACATGAGCATTGCAAGCTAGTGTTTTACCTGAACACTACAAGTATCAGCTAAAAAATTAATTAAATTTACATCAACAGAAAATAAATCTTAATCATAAAACCCAGTCCCAGACAAGTACCTAAAGAAATGGATAACTTAAAAGCAAACCATGATTAACATACGTGAAGGCATAGAAGGATAACATTATTTACTTTTAAAAATACAGTTTTATTGAAGTAGAATGGGATTATTTGTCTGCAAAATAACTTTTGCTAACAACTGATAGATAATGTTGCCAATCTATATTTACATTTAATAATGCAGTTATATTGAGTTAAAATGGGATTGTTTGTCTGGGAAAGAACTTTTGCTAACAAGTGATAGATAATGTTGCCAATCTATATTTACATTTAATAATGCAGTTATATTTAGTTAAAATGGGATTATTTGTCTGGGAAAGAACTTTTGCTGACAACTGATAGATAATGTTGCCAATCTATGTTTACATTTAATAATGCAGTTATATTGAAATAGAGCGGGATTACTTCTCTGTGAAAGAACTTCTGCTATCAACTACTAGATAATGCTGCAAAGCTCTATTTATTTTTAAGACTGGCAAAGCGACCTCCAAAGCATTTGATAGGGTCTGGCATGCTGGCCTTCTGTGCAAGTTATAGGGCTATGATGTCACTGGATGCTTGCTTGATCAAATCTTTCCTATCAAATTGCATAATGAATGTTGTCTTGAATGGGCATGCCTCCACATCCTATTACACAAACGCAGCCCTATCCTACGCTTGATGCTCTTTCTTATCATTGTAAATGATCTCCTTGACATGATCAAATCCCAAGCAGGCACCTATGCTGATAACATCACCATTTACTCCTGCCTCAGTAAGAAATCTGCCAAGGTGGACAAAGATAACCTTGCTGCTGATCTTGAGAAGGACCTCCACTCTGTGGTAGACTGGGGTAAAAAATGACTCATAAACTTTAATGCTTCTAAAACAAAGCTATCAACCACCACAGACAGTCCCTCTTACCCTCCCTCCTCAGGATGAATCAAGAAAGTCTCCCTGAAAGCAATACACTGTGCCTTCTTGGCCTCATCCTCTTATCTGCCTCAAGTGGAACCATTACATTGAATCGCTAGCTAAATCCACTGCTAAGTAGTTTGAGTTCCTGTAACAGGCCAGGAAGTTTTCCCATCTGAGTTCATCTTGCACATATACAAACTATCTGCCTGTGTATTGAATATTCTTGTCAAACCTGGTCATGCACTCCTGCTATTCACTTCAGGGTTCTCAACAGGCTCCAAAGAAGAATTTGTAATGTGATCGCTCATGACCTGGCAGCTTGACTCTAGTAACTTTCTCACTGAAGGGATGTGGCTTCCCTCTGTCTCTTCTACCAATATTTTCATGGCTTCTGCTTTGATGAGCTTAGCTCATTGGTGCTCCCTCCACAAGAATTTACTTGAGCAACCAGACTGGCAACAAGGTCCCAGCCTTTTACAGTTAAATCAACCAAATTTCTACCAGCTGCCATTTCTACTCCCTCAGCTTCTTTTCTCGCACTTCCTACCTGTAGTACTCCCTTCTGCATACATGCTTCCCTGATGGCTACAATCTCCAAGAACTTAAATGCATTGTTAATTGCCATATCTTGTCCACTTGACTCCAGTCCTTCTCTCATCCTTTCCCCATCACCTTGTGTATCTTGTTCTTTTTCTTTCTCACTCAACCCTCACAACTGTCTTCACACTGGTATTTTCATCCGTCTCTTGCCTTTTCTCTGACATCTCCTGTAACCAGTTTGTCTTTATCTTCACTCTCCTCCTGTTTAAACTTTCTCTCTTTTCTTATGTAGTCCCCTGCACACCGGTGGTAGTACTGCCTTGCTTGGGGTGAAATGATTAAAAAAAATCCAGTTTTATTGATTTAGAGGGATTACTTATCTGTGAAAGAACGTTTTCTAACAACTATTAGATAATGTTGCAAAGCTCTGTTTACTATTAATAACAGAGTTTTATGGAGTTATTGTGCAATTACTTGTCTATGAAAGAACTTCTGCTAGCAACAGCCAGATAATTTTGTCAAGCTGTATTTATGAAAAAGGTCACAAAGGTCTCATTCTTTTCTCATGTAGTTTATTGAGAACTTTATCAACATGGTGCCTTAGAAATAATATGTTGTACAGTTCCTCTTTTCTAAGTAGTGAATGCAATGTTACATTTGAGAAGAACAAAGGATGGTATACAATATACAATATGCTAATCTCTTTTGAATACACACACACGCACACACATATCTGACAATTCTATCAAAACAACAGGCAAAGAATTCTCAATCATTCACAGAAATGTTAAACACATATATATATGATTAGATTTTAGAATTAAACAGTGTTTGGCTTTTAGAATTAAACAGTATTTACCCCCCTAGAATTTTAAATCTGTTCACAAGTAACAGTAGTAGTAGTTTAGTTTAGTTGTTTGTTTTACCAGCATATCTATCCTTTTGGGTCATTCAATGCTGAATAATTTGTTTAGTTTTGTTTACTGCATGTTGATCTTTTGTGAGTATTGCTGTAGATATATAAGTAGAGGTGTTGTGATCTGATGTGTGATGGTCATATGCTATCTTCTTTTGCAATTATATTTTGTTATACAATTTTGTTGTTTTAAGAAATTCTAAAAGGTCATTTGGGTCAGCTTTGTTGAAGATGTCTTTCAGATTGTTTTCTTGATAGTATCTTAATTGCATTTGTTCAAGATCTATGCAGCTTGTTAGTATATGTTTCACTGTGTGGAGCTCCTGACAGGAAATCCAAATTGGTACCTGCTCATCTTTTAGTAGGTGTGAATGGGCGACAGCAGTGTGGCCTATTTAATACATCCGGGTCATCTATAACACACCATGCTATAACTAGCAGGGAATGTTTGGCTGGATTGAGTGCTGACTATTTATTAGTATTATCTACATCGCACTCCTTGTATCATCTAAAAGCTCTTGAGTCTATTTACATCAACTCTCGCAAGCCTTCTCTCTGTAAGCAGAGAGTTCAGAATCCAGCCAATTACCGTCCTATTAGTCTCCTTCTGATCTTTGGCAAAGTTTTCGAAGCCATTATCAATGCCGAGGTGATTCAGCATCTCACAGCCCACAGGCTTCTCTCTGACAAACAGTACAGGTTTCGCTTCACCAGGTCTACTGCTGATATGCTGACAAGTCTGCTTTCCCGACAACTACAATCTCCAGGTGTTTAAATGTAAGGTCAATAGACACCTCCTATCACTCTAACTCCCAATTATTCTCAGAACACTCTCATCTACCCAACCCTCATTCTCGGTATCCTTACCCGCCTATCACCCACCCTCTGACATTTCCTATATTTAACCATTCTTGGTATCCCTACCTGCCTATCACCCACCCTCTGACATCTCCTATATTTAATCATCCTTTCTCCACTCTATGTAGCCCCGTGCACAGTAGTGGCAGTGACATGCCTTGCTTGGGGTGAAACGCTTATAAAAAAAAAAAAAAAGATTGCTTGCTATGTTTGAATGTGGTGGAACTCTAGTCTTTTTCATTTTTTTCTCTCCTTCTCTCATTAGAATTCTTTTATTTTCTAATAATAAATTGCACAAAAATTAAACCTGAGAAGATCTGGGACAAAACCAGTTGTTTATTTTAGATTTTAATGTTTAAAAAGTAATCTAAATATCACTTATCTCTTGCTCTCTCACACACACACACACACACACACACACACACACATATATATATATAAAGGAAAAGTACATGTCTATGTATATATCTTGACTTGTATATACTTTTAGTACTTATGTTTTTAGTAACTGTAAGTTCATTATTACTTTATTTTAATCACAACAGAAACCAACTTTCATCCAAATAAAAAACCATTTCCTCAGTAAATTTGCCTCAGTATTAGAAGAGTTACAAGTCTTTGTAGTCAGTGGCATCTTGATAAACATCAACCACTCAGGTACATCAAGTTTTAGTATATTTTTTCACCTTAGGTTCATATTATTTTTTACACTTAGTAACTATTTGTGTCATAAGGCTTTTATTGCAAATATTTTATTGCATATATGATATGTGAAGGAGTTTTTAGAAACAAAGAAAAGAGTGTTAGATTGCTATGTGATATCCATCCTCTTAAATAACAGTGGACACTGGGCAATTTCCTCAAGGATGAGGAAAAAAACTAGAATCAGTAAAATTATGGTTCTACAAAAAGATATAGAAAATTTTATGGATGAAGTGAGTAAGCAACAAGGAATTCTTAGAGAAAATAGCAGCAGAAAGAAAACTTCTGATCAAAATCAGGAAGAGATAGCTGAAAATTTTTGGACACTTAATGAAGAAGGAGGGCTTGGAAAATTTAACCCTCACAGGGCATACTGTGGATAAGACAGTAAGCCAATTTCCTGGTGAGCCTGTATGAATAGACGGTGGAGTGGGCAGCATTAACAAAGAGAGAATGTTGTGGAGAGCTATGATCACCAATGTTCTGAAGGGTCATGGCACAAAAAAGAAGAAGGAAAGAATGACAGAACAGGGATTGGGAGGGATAGTGAATAAAAAAATCTTATTAAGAACTAAAAAGGATGGATGTAGTGAAGAGTCATGATTGCTCATGACCTGAAAGGACACAACACATAGAATGCAATATGATATGGTTTCTAATATGTTTTGAGTTATGAGTAACCTGTATTATCAACATAATTGTACTATTTCCTACTGTTTGGAGATCATTTTGCATGATAATAAGGCTGGATACTTGACAGAGTGTCTTGGTAACATTTGAAATTTGAAATGAAAAGTGCAAATAATGTTTGAAATGATGAATCGGCCAGTTGCGCTGTCTTGCCGTGATTGATCAAGTGCAATAATTCTTTTACTATTTTCTGAGATAATTAAAGAAATTAAGTTAGAAAGACATTAAAGATTTAAAGGTGTGAAACTTTGGCTCTCATTCCCATCAGTCAAAATACTAATTTGGATCAATTAAAAAAAATTTAAACTCATTAATTATTCCATCAGTTTCCTTTGCACAATAATTTACAAGTGGGTGCTGAAAAATTCTTGACACATTTTCTTAACTCTGATGACCAGATATCAAAACATTTTTGTTAAAGAATTATTTGTTGGGCTGAGTACTTTTCAGCACTCTTATGCATACATATATCTGTACAGAAGCAGATACATATACATATATTGATAAATAACTATATATTACATAAATGATTTATATAGTATTTAAAGTCCAATAAACTTCAACAGATAATATATGAACCCAAAACTTTCTTACCAGTGTCCCACCTATCCAAGTCTCTTGTTTAAAACTTTAGAAGCTGAGAAATCACAAACTGTTGTCCAGCTTTAAATTTCTTGAGAGTAAACCTGGGGACTTTTCTAATTGCCTCCTGTCTGATGCAAAAGGGCCTGTAGCAATTGTAGAAAATCCTCCTAAATCTTCATTTGCAAAGTCAAGTAATTACCAAACTGGCAGCAGTTAAGATGAATGAAATCCTAATAATAAAAATGAATAATGGTCAATAGCATTTCTTCTCATAAAATTAAAATTCAATCTAAAATTACTGCTAATAATACCACAAGTATAACTAAAGCAACTGAGATTAAGATAAGAAAATACAAGTAATAAACAAATAACTATTGTCATTTTACCATTTAAAATAAAATTCAAGATGGTATTATTTTAGTTGGGTAGTCTCAAACATGAAATGCAAAATAGTTCTTCCCAAACAGAGTGTAGATTAGTAATCTCAAACACAAGAACGCACAAGAGTTCTTCCCAAAGAGAGCATAGATAAGTAATCGCAAACACAAGAATGCACAAGAGTTCTTCCTAAAGAGAGTGTAGATTAGTAATCTCAAACACAAGAACGCACAAGAGTTCTTCCCAAAGAAAGAGTAGATTAGTAGTCTCAAACAGAAGAACGCACAAAAGTTTTTTCCAAAGAAAGTGTAGATTAGTAGTCCCAAACTTGAGAATGCAGCTCTCAAGTTCCACCCTAGCAGGCACATTTATATCTCCTCAAATCTCGTGGTTGCCATAAGTTTGCATTAATTCAACAGCATAAAAACAATATGGCTTCCCCATAAAATTCTTTTTTACATACGGACGTCCATGAGGTAAGTATTTTTTTTCAAACTACAATTATTATTACTAATACTACTAGATAAAATAGGCATCTAAAATTAAGATTAAAGAAATAATAGTTAAGAATGAATAATAGTTGACAATTCTTCTTCTTCTATGTGCATGGTCCTTTCAGGATGTAGGCAATCATGGCCTTTCATGTTTCCCTATCCCTGATGGCTCTTAGCACGCTCTTTCTTGTTACACGATGCAGCCCCTGCTATGTCATTCATCTGCTCAGACCAGTCAAATATGTTACATGCTGCTTTCCCCTGTCTCTCTTTCCCTCTATCTGGCCTGTGAGTATCAGATTCTTCAAACCCTCCTTCCTCATTGGATGTCCCAGGAACTTTAGCTGTCTTTTCCTGATGCTCAGTATTAATTTCCTTTTTGTTTCTATTCTTTCCAAAACCTCATCATTGCTCACATGTTCAAAAAAAAAAGAGTACTGGATTTCTATATGTTGTCAGTTGACAATGCTTTATCTAATAAAAATTCAAGATAATATTACATTTACAAGCTAACTGAAAAAGAACTAAAACTAAGACAAATGAAATGCAAGTCAAAAGTGAAAAATAGTTGTCAACGCTTTATCTAAAATTTCTAGATAATGTTACTACTACTAATATCAGTTAAGTGTCATACATGATACACACTTGGGCAATCATGTCTCTTTTGAGGCATGACTGACTGAGCCATTTTCTTGCAGCAGGTTGCTATTATTTTTTTCAGTAGACTGGTTGCCAACCAAGGCTATAGAAACCAATCTGTCTTGCTATTTAACCCATAGCTGGAGGGAATGCAACGAATTTAAGTGAAATTCAAACTGAACATGTGTTTTGGTGCTGGAGAAATTGAAGAGCTGAGTTCAAATTCCAGTTGAATGTTATTGCATTCACTTATGCACAAATACTCTTGGAAAAGATATTAATTCATTGTTTCTTCCTCCAACTATGGCTTAAATAGCATGACAGATTGGGTTGTATAGCCTTGGTTGGCAACCAGTCTACCATGAAAAATAACGGCAACCTATTGCAGAAAAAATTTTCTGCCCAGTCAGTCATGTCTCTTTCAAAACATGATTGCCCAAGTCTGTATCATGTATGCCACTGAACTGACTACTAATATAGCCAGTGAAAATAAATCAAGTAAAATTAAGATAAAAAAATAAAATGGCACATTATAAATTTCATGATATAACATTCAGCTTTTACTTCCATGTATACACAATCAAACACTCAATATTTGTTTATACTGTAAATCATCATAATAAAAAATAATATAATTCTTTCAAATCTAAGTTTATGGAATCTATTTAATTTTTATATTTAAATTTTATTTTATTTAATAAATTTCTATTGACTAATTTGAATAAAGGCAATATATATGTATAGCAGTATTGTCCAACCTTTAACAACCCACAAACTAGTTTCTGCATCTAATTAAAGATGACGTTTTTATTATATATATTTTTTTAAAAGTATCTTTCGCTATTTCTTATTAATATAAACTTATAGTGTGTATATGTGTTTGATTTGTGACATCTCTTTAGAAGTAGAAGTGTATTTGCTTTAATTTCACTGCATAAATATAGTATAGCAATTCAAATGCATGTACTCACTAAAAATTACATTTATAGTTATAATAAATGATGTCAAATAAAAACTAAATTCATTTAAAAAAGTTTATCTTTCTGTATATGACTAAAATGAAACCACATGTTTATTTTTTTATAATTGTAAACAAATCAGATACAAAGAACAGTGTAGTATTAAAAAAAAAAGTAATAATATAATTTTTGAAATGATTTCCTATCAGATATTTTTTGTTATTACTATAAACATTATTTTTAGTTGGAACATGTGTTTGACTTGCTATGTCTGTTTTAAGAAGTCCTACTATAGAAAAAAAGTATCTTCAACAGGAATCAAATCATTTTTCAATCAGGTAAACCATGTTTTAAGGCAAAATGTGTCTTTACCTGTTCAGTCATGGAGAACAGCATCACAAGGTCAGTTTGGAATTAACAATTTATGGAAAGCACATTTTCTTGGGACTTCAACAAATCTATATCTTCTGGCTTCAGAAAACTTTTAAAGAATTTTTATTAGACATTATTTTTTATTACAATAAATATTATTTTTAGGGGTTACACATGTTTGAGATGATATACCTGTTTTTTATTTTATTCAACAGTGAAATTATTATCAAGTAGCCGAAATTGCAAAGCCATATTATGAGAAAATTTTACCTCTAACAGGACTCAAAATATTTTTCTATCACGTAAACCACATTTTGAGCCAAAATGTGCTTCAACCTGTTCAACCATATAGAACAGCATCAAAGGGCCAGTTTGCAATTACCTATTTAAAAAAAGCACTTTTTCTTGGGACCTCTACAAATCTATATCTTCTGGCTTCAGTTTTATGCCCAAAATAATTTTGACCTTCAACAGGAATGTAATGTTTTTATTCACACGACAATAAATGAGATACTTAGCCATGAACTGGCTGAGCAATACTTCTAATTTCTGGCTTCTACTGAATAAATGAAGAATAGCTTTCAGAATTCATTAGGTCAAATAATTAGTAAATCTTTAACATGTTAACATACTATCCACAAAAAACTGGTGATGAGCACAAGAATTTTTTTCTTGCACATTTCTAAGTCTACCTTTTGCCTGTGCATCTAATATTCTAACCATAACTGGCCTGATGCTTTGACTATATATCTAGATATTCTTGATAGAATCCAAAGAAGAATCTTCACTGGCCTGATCTGGGATCTTGGCTTCAGTCACTTTTACACCAATATAAAATCACTTTCAAGTGTCTTTGTTTTTTTCTTAATTGTTTCATCACAATGAAGCATTAAAGCCACTAAGACACAAGTGGTTACTGAGTATGAGATAATATGAAAAAAAGCACTATTAAGGAGAGAGAATGATAAAAACAAGAATTAAAAAGACAGAAGTTAACATAAGTTTTTGATAAAAATTTTCTTATTTTCATCGTAATTGTTCTAATAAGCTGTTCTCTATGGTGTCTTTACTTCAGGAATTTAAGTGCAATAGTAGATTGGCAGCATTTTACTTCTTGAAATTGGAAAGTTTAAATGTAAGTTCTATACAAGTTTCTTCTCACTAATGAAATTTTTTCTGACTTCTTGCTTGCCTGCAATGTACAATGTTTAAAAGTTTATATGCAATGACAATCATCTTCATCTGTCTTCTTGAATCCTAGTCTCTTATTGTCTGCTCTTCTCAATCATGTTATTCTCAGTTCCTTTAACTCTCAGTAACCAGTTTTGTCTTCCTGGCTGTATTGTCTTGGTTGGGGTGAAATAATTAAAAAAACAATTTTTTTTTACAATAACAACATGGGGTGCATTTTGATGGATGAAATTAGTCACCGTATCTGCTAGTAATTATAAAATATTGCTCACATGATCGGTCCATGATATCCGCATTATCCTTCTGTAGAACCACATTTTAGTTGCTTCAAGTTTTTCCTTCATCTTCAAAGATATTGTCCTAGATTCACTACCATATTGAAGAATGAAAATCACATAGCAATCCAGTACTCTCCTCTATGTTTCTAGTGAAATTGTTACTGTCAAACCGGTCAGTATTTTCTTACAAAAAAACTTATCAAAACTCTGATGAAGTCAAATGCAGGAACTCTAACAGAAATTAGTAAAGAAAGCAAAAGAAATAACTGATCCTCAATTATAATAAGACAATATGTATAGTTAACAGCAAGAAGAAGCACCTAACCTTTGAAATACAAATTATTTTTCTTCTTTATGTGCCATGTCCCTGCAAGATGTAGGTGATCATGGACTTCAATTTGTCTCTGTCTCTTAACATATTTTCATCTTGGTATCTCTCCCAACCCCATTCCACCATCCTCAAGCCATTCTAGTAGGGCTCATGCTGCTTTCCCCTGTTCTACTTTCCTTCTAATCCATCCTGTGAGTATTAGATTCTCCAAGCTTTCTTTCCTCATTACATGTCCTTGGAAATTCAGCTGTCTCTTACTAATGTTAATTATGAGTTTTCTTTTCATTTGCGTTCTCTCCAACACCTCGTCATTTCTCACATGCTTGGTCCATGGTATCTTCAGCATTTTTCTGCAGAAGCACATTTCTGCTGGCTTGAGCCTCTTCTTCATTCTTGATGATATCATCCAACATTTGCTGTTATACAGAAGGACAGATATTACACAGCAGTCCAGCACTCTTTTCTTTGTTTTCAATGAGATTTTGGCCTTGTTTCTGACTTTGATTTAATATCGGGAACTTACTAATAAAAAATTTTTTTTATTTTTTTTTTTTTATTTAATCATTTTACCCTAAGCAAGGTGGGACTAACACTTGTGTGCTCAGGGTTACATTGAGAGAAAAGAATGGGTATTAAGGGAAAAGATAAAAGATGAATGAAATTTAAGAAGATAGAAGATGGCAACTGATGTTGCATTTACATTTTTGAAGATTTTGAGGGTCGTAGCTATCAGGGAAGCATTAAACTGATAGGAGTTCTATAGGCGGGAAGTGCAAGAAAAGAAACTATTCGAGTAGAAGTGGCAGTTGTTTTTAACCATTTCAACCATGAAAAATTTAACCTAGATGCCAATCTAGTACTATGCTTAAATTCACATGAGTTCATCATTGTCATATTTGTAGAAAAGACAGATGCTATAGATTATTATCTGATACTGTGAGTTCAATCATTGTGAAATTACTACAATTGTTGCCCTGTGCCAGTAAGCTGAGTTAAAAAGGATTAGATTGATGGCTGAAATTATAGTATATTTCATGCTTGAATTACAGGCTCAAAACTATATAAGAGTCAGGCTTTTTAGATGCTGATTATTAAAATCAGCATCTAAAAAGCCTGACTAGTTCTATACAAGTTTCTTCTAGTGAGAAGAAACTTGTATAGAACTTACATTTAAACTTTCCAATTTCAAGAAGTAAAATGCTGCCAATCTACTATTGCACTTAAATTCCTGAAGTGAAGACACCAGATAATATTAAAAAAATTTGTACAAAACAATTTTAATTCTTATTTTCTCTTTTAACCTTCAGCTTGACAAGCCTAAATTTAGTGAATGTTGGACGATCTCTTCAAGGATGAAGAAGAGGTTTAAGGGAGCAGAAATGAGGTTCTACAGAAGGATTGAGCACACGAGGCATTGGAGAGTGTGTAAATGAGAAGAAAAATCATACTTAACAATAGGAAGAGACAGCTGAGGTTCCTGGTATATGTAATGAGAATACATGGCCTAAAGAATCTAATACTCACAAGACAGATGGAAGGAAAGAGAGACAGGTGAAAGCAGCATGAAACATATTTGATAGACTTGAGTAAATGGATGGCAGAACAGGGTTTGGGAGAAATACCAAGAGGAAAATATTGAGAGCAACAAGAGACAGGGCCAAGTGGAAGTCCATGATCACCTACATCATGAAAGGACACAGCACACGAAGAATTTTATGAGTAACTCATGTCACAAGAACTGCTCAATCACATTTACATATCATGGAAAAACGCATTATTTATTTATCAGTAATTAAATAGGGATCAAACAAAAGAGAATTCTCAATTGATCACACTTTGGAATCACTTTAAATAACTCATATCACTTTTGTTTCTCTGCATAAATCAGATGACAGACTTATAAGTCTGTCATTATGAAAATTCTGATTTAAATTAAACAAGATGTTTGACCACAGATCAATCTTTAATCAAAAAGACTTTCAGCTTTTGGATGCAAATATCGGATTAACTTTGAATTGAAAAATGATTTGATTTCAACTTCCTTTTTAATTACAGAACACATTACAATGGAACTTTAATTATATTTGTATATATAATCTGGAGATGTAATCAACATCAAACACCCATTTCTATTCAAAAGGGCAGCAGCCATCAAAAGCTCCAATTAAAAATTTACCGCTTTACAATTATAAGATTTAAGACTTCAAATCAATACTTAATTTGATCAAAGAAGATCCATCCTGAGCTCAAGATTGTTAGACATGTTTTATAATTTGCATTTAAATTAGAATGTTTTATAAATTGAAATGCCAAAAAGTTAGAGATAACAACACGCTATCTTGACAGGTGTGATATATAAAAATATTTACTTTAATTTATTCAAACAATTGTTTTCATCTTGATTATTATTGATGTTATATAGAGTGTTATGAATGAATTGTCATCTAAATTAGGCAACACTGAAAAAATGCTGACATTTCATTTTAACAGCTATATTTGCCATAATTACACAAAAATACCTTGAAATGCTAAAGAGTAAATTTATTCAATAAAATTGCTATTAGCTTCAATGACATCTTCTAAATGACTTCAGAATCTCTGGCATCTCTTTTCAACAGTCTCCTTGTTTAAGTTGGTAAATGTTGCCATAATTCTTGCTTTCAGTTAATAATTGGAATTACAAAGAGTTTTTGTTGGTCTTGCATTTAATTGAGCTCCACACGTAATAATCATGGGGGTTAAAGTCTGGGAAGTAAGGTAGCCAGATGTAAGGGGTTGATGTGGTTACAGAAATCGTCTGACAGCAATGACTAGGTTTTCTTACTTGTGTGGCATGGTGCAGAGTCCTGTTGCCAGGCATAGGATCTTTCAGCAGCAACCCTCATGATCAAGGGCAGCACTATCTCCTTAAGATAGTTGATGTAGGCCTCCATGTTGAGTTTGAGAAATTCTGGAGTTATTTTCTTATGAAAATGGTCAGAGTGCTCTTTACAAGCTGCCGTACATCTGTAATCATATTACATTCAACAATCTCATTTCGAATATTCTGTACTGGCCTCAGATTGACACTCAAACACTGAGATGTTCGTATTAGAGTTTCCAGCATGCTGTTTCCAAATTTGTGGCAGATTGAATTGTGTCATGGTGCACTTTTTCTCACAGATGGTGCCCATCTGACCCTACTATACTGAGGTCAAAAAATATAAAACAAACAAGGTACATAGTACAAAATTGAGAATATAAAATGGCATAAATTTACCCATTGCACCCTTTAGATACAGCATTTCAACCAAATACCCTCTCTACATCTGCAGACATCCACTTCTTTGCTTGATAAAAGAAATACCTATTATTTTGTCTTTATTATGCTACCATCCGCCCGTGCATTGAATACTGCTGCCATATCTGGTCGGGTGCCCCTGCTGTTCTCCTTGGGCTTCTCGATAAGGTTCAGAGGAGGGTCTGTAATGTGATAGATACCGACTTGGCAGACCGCCTGCAGTCTCTCTCCCACCGGCGAGATGTGGCTTCCCTGTGTCTCTTCTATAAATACTTTCACGGCTTCTGCTCCGATGAACTTAGATCACTGGTGCCCCCTAAATACGAATTTGCATGAGATACTAGATTAGCAACTAGATCCCACCCTTTTACAGTGAAACCGATAAAATGCAGCCGTAACTTCTACTCCAA
Source organism: Ascarosepion bandense (assembly GCA_037127315.1). NCBI lineage: Eukaryota > Metazoa > Mollusca > Cephalopoda > Sepiida > Sepiidae > Ascarosepion > Ascarosepion bandense. The sequence continues at coordinate 87,734 of JBBBDQ010029501.1, forward strand.
CAGTTTCTTTTCTCGCACTTCCCGACTGTGGAATTCTCTTCCAAACGATTGCTTCCCCGACGGCTACAATCTCCAGGAGTTTAAATGTAAGGTCAATACACACCTCCTAACACACTAACCTGCTCCCATTCTATCAAGCACTCTTCCCATCTGCCCGACCCTCATCCTCGCTATCCTTACTCATCTGTCACCTTTCTCCTGACATTCCCTATGTCTATCCACTCCTCTTTACCTTCCCCTATGTAGCCCCATGCGCAATAGTGGCAGTGGAATGCCTTGCTTGGGGTGAGATGATTAAAAAAAAAAAAAAAAAAAAAAAGTTATTGTTCATTCCTGCTGAAGCAGTGTTTCAATATTTTTTTAATCATTTCACTCCGAGCACAGTGAGAATGAGATGACTTCAGTGAGGAGAAATGAGTAAAGGACAATAAAGGACAATAAACTAACAGGAATCAGGAAGACAGAAGGTAGTAATTCACATTGAATTTAAATTTTTGAAGTTTCTAAATGACAATGAAGAAAGAAACCAGAAGTTTGTTCCACAGGTGAGAAGTGAGAGAAAAGAAATTGTTAGAGTAGAAGTCACAATTACATTAAGCTGGTTCAGAAATAAAATGGTGAGACCTAATGGCCAATCTAGCAGCAAGCTTAAATTCATGTAGTCGAGGCTCTGGGGGGGAAAAAAGTCAACAGAAGAGTTGCCATGAAAATATTTGTAGAAAAGACATAGGGAAACCAAGTGATATTAGTGAGAAGGTGACAAATAAAGACACCTGCTCTGAATTGATTACATTATTGGTCCTGCTTTGAATTTTGTCAAGAATTTCAAGATATACAGCAAGAACAGTAGACTAGATATAATAACAGTTTTTAAAGCATGGATGAATGGTATAAATGTGCAAGATAGATTCTGATGTGAAATATTTTTTGGCCCAACACAGATACAGAAATTTAACACATAAATGCTGAATAACAGCAACACATATCTAACAAATATCTACTATACAAAACAGACAAAATAGCACGATAATCAACACATATTCTAATTCAACCAAAAATAATAGACACCTGAAGATGGCCAATGGGTACTTGGTCGAAATGTTGTATCTATGATAATATGTATAATAAACAAGATGAGAATAATTGTTTGAATAAATAAAATTATACTGATATTTCCTCATCTCAGAAATGAAACAAAGATATTGCCAATTAGTGACATCTCTTAAGATTTGCCATGTTTCCAGGTGATGAAAGTGTGTTCAAGTAAGATGATCCCTTCCCACACCCTACACATGTCGATCACAAAATTAGTGACAGGAACGAACAAGAACTGGTATTAACACAGACAAAATAGCACAATAAGCAACAGATATTCCACATCAGCCAATAACAATGGACACCTGAAGATGGCCAATTTGTACTCGGTTGAAATGTTTTATCAATGAGAATATGTATAATAAACAAGATGAGAATAATAGTTTGAATAAATAAAATTATACTGATATTTCCTCATCTCAGAAAAAGCATCCCTGATAGTGTTGTCAACTATTCGCATTTCTTTATGTTTCTCATGTTTCCAGGCGTTGGAAGTTTCTTGAAATAAGGGTTATCATGACTACTCGTACTGATCATAAAACTTTTGACAGGAAAATTGTTCCAGCAATTCTCAATTAACTTTGAGATTATTCTGTGCTCATCAGATTTAAACCCCACCGAGCATGAATCACAAATATTGCAGAACTCATTAAATTCTATGATAAACCCAAATCAATTATGGACAGCTCAAGAATTACCTGGGTAGATATATCTGCAGAATAACTTTAAAACTTTGTAGATTCTATACCACAGTGAATAACTGTCATTATTCAGAAATATGAGAAACTACAAATTATTAGGGCTGCATCTTATATTTTGGGCAACTTAAGTTTGTATTTCATATTGCCAAGTTCTGATTTTAAAAAATAACTATGTTTCACTATAAGCATTACAGACACCACATGTAGCACTGCTGGTGATTGCTTAAGGTATAAAACTGAGGGTCAATATGTAGTATTTATTACCACATTCATACTATTTATATCTACAGTCTTTTTCTCAGATATACACTGCCGGCTATAATTATTAGGTCACCCCAGTTTTTTAAAAGAAATGATGTATTTCATACTATTGCCAAGTGGATAATTCTAAATGAAATTAGAATGGTTCTTTTGTTATTACTTTGCAAAATTTTATAAGGCAAGGAAACTAAGATGAACTCATCCGAATCACCCTAAATTTTCTTCCTTCTTTCATTGATGAAACTGCAATATAGGTAATTATTCAATATTTATAAATTCATTTGATGCACATGTTATTGTGCAGTATTAACAAAAGTACCATTCTATTTTCATTTACAAATATTTACTTTGCAATAAATACTTTAAGATAGTATGAATACGTGATTTTTTTAAAACAATGGGGTGGTACTAATAATTATGGCTGGTAGTGTATATATATATATATAATTATGGCCAGTAGTGCATATATATATTTACACTCTCACACCCTGATTGAGCACTCTGGAAGAATGGTAGACTTTGAAAAACAGTAGCTACTCTGGCACCTACATATCATTCATTCAGCAATGAATTAGAACACTCTCAGGTATTGGGCATGTATAAAGATATTATACATGCTAAAAAGTCTGCCTCTTTCTACCGAACGCTCGTAGCTCAGAGGTAGAATTGCCGACTGACGCCAATTCGGTCGGGTTTCAATCCTGGGTAAAAGGCAATCGGCTGCCTAACCATACTGATGAGCTGTGATACAGCGCAACAGATCTGTTTGCAGATGACTATATATATATATATATATATATATATATATATATATATATGAATAACAAAAAATAAGCTTTAAATATAAAATAAACCGAAGACTCAATATTTTTTAATTGGTATCATCCCAATGCAAGACAGTAAAACCACTAAGACACAAGGGGTTACAGAATACGAAAGCATTAGGAACAGAAACATTAGTAATGAGTGGGAAGAGAAAAAAGTAATCAGGAGAACAGTAGATAGTGATTGGCATTGCATTTAAATTCTTGCAAATTAAAGTTTCTCTGGAAAACATGGAGCCAGAAGAGATTTCCACAAGGAGGAAAAGAGACTGTCAGCATATAACTTATGGCAACATCTAGCCAGCTCAAGTGTAAATTGATGATATTTCATGCCAGTCAGTTAAGTGTCATACATGATACACGCATGGGTGATCATGTCTCAAAAGAGACATGACTAACTGGGCAGATTATCCTGCAGTGGGTTGCCATTACTTTCTACAGTAGACTGGTTACCAATTAAGGGTAAGGTATAGAACCCAATCTGCCCTGCTATTTAACCCATAGTTGGAGGGAGAAGATATGGATTAATACCCTTTCCCAAGGGTATTTGCATGTAAGTGAATGCAGGGAATTCAAACTTGGCTCCCCAATTTCTTGTTTCAAGCTGATCTCCACTGCACCCCAACACACATCCTGACTGTCAGTCTAGTACTGAGATTAAATTAAAAAAGTCTAGCTACCATAATGAAGAATTCATTTGAACAATTACTATGAAGGTATTTATAGAAAAGACACAGGGAAGCAACCTTACACTGGTAAGAAAGTGTATGATCTAAGCTGCAAGATCTAGACTAATAATGTTGCTGATTCTTCTTTGGATTTTCTCAAGAAACTCAAGGTAAACAACAGGGGTACTGGACCATATGTGGTAGCAATATTCTCAGCATGGACAAATGATAGATTTATAAATATACAAGATAGATTGTGCAGAGAAAAATTGTCTTGCATGATACATTGAATTGGCTTTCATAGCAGCTGACCCAGCAATGAATTCAATATAGTTTATATATATATATATATATATATGTGTGTGTGTGTGTGTGTGTGTGTGTGTGTGTGTGTGTGTAAAACTATAAAAGACTTAATACAAAATAAAACAATGAACTAAAAGTCGAACGAGAAATTTACTCTATGACCTACAATGATTGGCACTAAGAATATATTGGAGAAACTTACATAAAAGACTATATGAACACAAAAGAGACATTTTCAAAAACAACACATTAAAGGCATTAATTGCTCACCGTAATGAGACTGACTACAATATTGACATAAAAAAATCTAATTAAATTAAGAAAATATTTAGATAGTGCTTTTATTGCTAGGTCATCCATAATAAATTTTCATCCAGTTTCTTAGACAGTTTCACTATTCTTGGCAGATCCTCTGTCATCACAATGTGGCATATTTAATAACAAAGATGATTGAAACGAAAAGAAAAAGAATCTAAATAAATGTAGCTCAATTATAGATGATTATCAAACCTGCATCCATTTGTAGGTGCAACCACTGTTTTGTCTGGTGTGCTTTACCACTTGGCTCCAGACTGCATCACAGGTCAGCAATTCTTCAGAAATTGGGAACAATGTAGCTCAATTATAGATGATTATCAAACCTTTTGCATCCATTTGTAGGTGCAACTCACCTGCTTTGTCTGGTGTGCTTTACCACTTGGCTCCAGACTGTATCACAGGTCAGCAATTCTTCAGAAATTAAATGTAGCTCAATTATAGATGATTATCAAACCTGCATCCACACTAGAAAAACCACTGTTTTGTCTGGTGTGCTTTACCACTTGGCTCTGAGACTGCATCACAGGTCAGCAATTCTTCAGAAATTAAAATGTAGCTCAATTATAGATGATTATCAAACCTGCATCCATTTGTAGGTGCAACCACTGTTTTGTCTGGTGTGCTTTACCACTTGGCTCCAGACTGCATCACAGGTCAGCAATTCTTCAGAAATTAAATGTAGCTCAATTATAGATGATTATCAAACCTGCATCCATTTGTAGGTGCAACCACTGTTTTGTCTGGTGTGCTTTACCACTTGGCTCCAGACTGCATCACAGGTCAGCAATTCTTCAGAAATTAAATGTAGCTCAATTATAGATGATTATCAAACCTGCATCCATTTGTAGGTGCAACCACTGTTTTGTCTGGTGTGCTTTACCACTTGGCTCCAGACTGCATCACGGGTCAGCAATTCTTCAGAAATTAAATGTAGCTCAATTATAGATGATTATCAAACCTGCATCCATTTGTAGGTGCAACCACTGTTTTGTCTGGTGTGCTTTACCACTTGGCTCCAGACTGCATCACAGGTCAGCAATTCTTCAGAAATTAAATGTAGCTCAATTATAGATGATTATCAAACCTGCATCCATTTGTAGGTGCAAACCACTGTTTTGTCTGGTGTGCTTTACCATCATTCCAGACTGCATCACAGGTCAGCAATTCTTCAGAAAATTAAATGTAGCTCAATTATAGATGATTATCAAACCTGCATCCATTTGTAGGTGCAACCACTGTTTTGTCTGGTGTGCTTTACCACTTGGCTCCAGACTGCATCACAGGTCAGCAATTCTTCAGAAATTAAATGTAGCTCAATTATAGATGATTATCAAACCTGCATCCATTTGTAGGTGCAACCACTGTTTTGTCTGGTGTGCTTTACCACTTGGCTCCAGACTGCATCAATAGGTCAGCAATTCTTCAGAAATTAAATGTAGCTCAATTATAGATGATTATCAAACCTGCATCCATTTGTAGGTGCAACCACTGTTTTGTCTGGTGTGCTTTAACACTTGGCTCCAGACTGCATCACGGGTCAGCAATTCTTCAGAAATTAAATGTAGCTCAATTATAGATGATTATCAAACCTGCATCCATTTGTAAGTATCCACTGTTTTGTCTGGTGTGCTTTACCACTTGGCTCCAGACTGCATCACAGGTCAGCAATTCTTCAGAAATTAAATGTAGCTCAATTATAGATGATTATCAAACCTGCATCCATTTGTAGGTGCAACCACTGTTTTGTCTGGTGTGCTTTACCACTTGGCTCCAGACTGCATCACAGGTCAGCAATTCTTCAGAAATTAAATGTAGCTCAATTATAGATGATTATCAAACCTGCATCCATTTGTAGGTGCAACCACTGTTTTGTCTGGTGTGCTTTACCACTTGGCTCCAGACTGCATCACAGGTCAGCAATTCTTCAGAAATTAAATGTAGCTCAATTATAGATGATTATCAAACCTGCATCCATTTGTAGGTGCAACCACTGTTTTGTCTGGTGTGCTTTACCACTTGGCTCCAGACTGCATCACAGGTCAGCAATTCTTCAGAAATTAAATGTAGCTCAATTATAGATGATTATCAAACCTGCATCCATTTGTAGGTGCAACCACTGTTTTGTCTGGTGTGCTTTACCACTTGGCTCCAGACTGCATCACAGGTCAGCAATTCTTCAGAAATTAAATGTAGCTCAATTATAGATGATTATCAAACCTGCATCCATTTGTAGGTGCAACCACTGTTTTGTCTGGTGTGCTTTACCACTTGGCTCCAGACTGCATCACGGGTCAGCAATTCTTCAGAAATTAAATGTAGCTCAATTATAGATGATTATCAAACCTGCATCCATTTGTAGGTGCAACCACTGTTTTGTCTGGTGTGCTTTAACACTTGGCTCCAGACTGCATCACGGGTCAGCAATTCTTCAGAAATTAAATGTAGCTCAATTATAGATGATTATCAAACCTGCATCCATTTGTAGGTGCAACCACTGTTTTGTCTGGTGTGCTTTACCACTTGGCTCCAGACTGCATCACAGGTCAGCAATTCTTCAGAAATTAAATGTAGCTCAATTATAGATGATTATCAAACCTGCATCCATTTGTAGGTGCAACCACTGTTTTGTCTGGTGTGCTTTACCACTTGGCTCCAGACTGCATCACAGGTCACAATTCTTCAGAAATTAAATGTAGCTCAATTATAGATGATTATCAAACCTGCATCCATTTGTAGGTGCAACCACTGTTTTGTCTGGTGTGCTTTACCACTTGGCTCCAGACTGCATCACAGGTCAGCAATTCTTCAGAAATTAAATGTAGCTCAATTATAGATGATTATCAAACCTGCATCCATTTGTAGGTGCAACCACTGTTTTGTCTGGTATGCTTTACCACTTGGCTCCAGACTGCATCACAGGTCAGCAATTCTTCAGAAATTAAATGTAGCTCAATTATAGATGATTATCAAACCTGCATCCATTTGTGGCAACCACTGTTTTGTCTGGTGTGCTTTAACACTTGGCTCCAGACTGCATCACAGGTCAGCAATTCTTCAGAAATTAAATGTAGCTCAATTATAGATGATTATCAAACCTGCATCCATTTGTAGGTGCAACCACTGTTTTGTCTGGTGTGCTTTACCACTTCGCTCCAGACTGCATCACAGGTCAGCAATTCTTCAGAAATTAAATGTAGCTCAATTATAGATGATTATCAAACCTGCATCCATTTGTAGGTGCAACCACTTGTCTGGTGTTTACCACTTGGCTCCAGACTGCATCACAGGTCAGCAATTCTTCAGAAATTAAATGTAGCCCAATTATAGATGATTATCAAACCTGCATCCATTTGTAGGTGCAACCACTGTTTTGTCTGGTGTGCTTTACCACTTGGCTCCAGACTGCATCACAGGTTAGCAATTCTTCAGAAATTAAATGTAGCTCAATTATAGATGATTATCAAACCTGCATCCATTTGTAGGTGCAACCACTGTTTTGTCTGGTATGCTTTACCACTTGGCTCCAGACTGCATCACAGGTCAGCAATTCTTCAGAAATTAAATGTAGCTCAATTATAGATGATTATCAAACCTGCATCCATTTGTAGGTGCAACCACTGTTTTGTCTGGTGTGCTTTACCACTTGGCTCCAGACTGCATCACAGGTCAGCAATTCTTCAGAAATTAAATGTAGCTCAATTATAGATGATTATCAAACCTGCATCCATTTGTAGGTGCAACCACTGTTTTGTCTGGTGTGCTTTACCACTTGGCTCCAGACTGCATCACGGGTCAGCAATTCTTCAGAAATTACTTTGCATACATTTTAGATACGCAACTGTGCAGATTTAAGCATTTTGAGAAAAATATATAAATGCAGAAGTGTGCTTTCTTAAAAATGAAAAATAAAGCCTTGCAGAACTGTGACACTCTCTGTAACTGAATGGTAAAGCACACTAGATCAAATAGTGGTTTCAGATTTTTGTTATTAATATTTTTTAAATGTGCAGATCATTAGATGTTATGCATTTTATATAACGGATGATGATATATAAATTTTTATATACCAAGAACAGATTTTGGGAGAAAAGATGTATGATGATGTGAAAAGGTTTTTTAAAAAAATTTTCATCATCAAATTAAATTTGTTATATTGATGCAACTACACATATTTTTTCTTCTCAGCAAAAAAAAAAAAAAAAAAAAAAAATAATCATATACTACTCTAAATCTAGTATATCCAACTCATTTATTTGCAATGACTCTTCTCCCCTGGTTAGTGATTTGAAAAAAAATAACAGTTTACAAATTCAAGTGCCCTTTGGGATATTGTATCTCTAACAGATTAAACAATATTTATGTTGGTCATACCACAAACTCACTTTCATGATGTTTGACACTACATTTAAACGATAATTCTAACATCTTTAGGCATTTAAAACAACATGCCAGGCCACGTACACAATTCTGCAAAATCCTCGCCGAAAACACAACCATACTTAAACATGAAAACAATAAACGGAAACTAAAAATCCATATACATAAAACAGTTGATATCTAACCTAAACAAAATTAACTACAAAAGCTCCACAAACATTCTTAAATGCCTATAATAGATAACAGAAGTGATTAGTTATCCCAATGGCTTTCCGTACTTAATACTTCTTGTCCCCACTCTTGTGTGGTCATGTGTGACAGCACAAGTTGTAGTGTGCTTTTTGCTTCCAGCATGCACACACGTGTTCACTGTTGTTTTGAAATTCTTCCATGCAAACAAAATAGATGACTACTACTATCATTTGTTCGCAAACTGCTTAATACACTCAATATAATTGTCATCTCTGATAATGGCTGATGTAAGATGAAAGCTCAGAAAGGATTAAATAAAAAATATGTATCAATATTGTGATTTTCTTTGTTCTTTCAATGATAATGCTATTACGTTTATCAGACAATATGAAAAGAATTTACATAAAATAATTCAACAAAACTTGTCTATATTATTAACTGAAACATGCATCAATGAAAAAATGCTGCCTAAATACACACAATATATATATGTGTGTGTGTGTGTGTGTGTGTGTGTAATAATTCAAATCAGAACTAAGCTAATATATGTTAATCACCTAAAGATTACTGAAATGCATAACACTCAGTCATGAGTAAACCATAGAATAATATGTATATTTATTAATATATATATTTTGCTCTATTATATAACAATTTGCACTGTACCATTCACACCTGATTAATATTTATATGTTGATGTGTATACACATGTGTACACACACACATATATATATATGTATATATAGATACTTATTTGCCTCCTTATCTATCTATCTATGTTCTCATATACAGATAGATAGAGGAAAATTTGAAAAAAAACTCTAGAGAGGAAAATTTGAAAAAAACTGTTACCACTTTGGCAATATATGCATAACTCTTCAGCAATGAATTGAGTTCTTTTGATGACTGGTGTGTGTATACACCGCTTATATATAACATGCTAAAATTTCCCTTCTCTGATTCCATATGCCTATAGCTTAGTGGATGCCTAGCCACACTGATGAGCAGTAATGCAGTGAAACAGGCTGGTATATGGATGACACACACACACACACACACACACACACACACATATATATATATATATATATATATATATATATATTAATATGACCCGGAAATGGATATATATATCATTTGAGGTAGCAAATAGTTTTGGCAGATCTAACCAGGTAGGACAATCTAGTATGTAGATGTAATGGATGGTACTCATAGATGTAGGCATAGTCAATAGATGTAGACCAATAGTCATAGACCTGTAAACCTCTAGTCATATGGACATAGACCACTAGATCTCTATGCATCCTCGCCTTCATCTGTATTATCACATCTGTGATATGATTGGGCTGACACCACCCAATCACATCACAAGTGTATTTTACACACACTTTTAATTTATCACTGTGGTTCCTATTTGGTATTTTGTATATTTACATGCATAGAAATATAATTAAATCAAAGGACAATTAAAATTTATTTATGCATTAATATTATGATCCCCTTTAATTAAATAAAGACATTTCTTTGTAACTATGGTGAATAAATTCAATACATTTGACAATAAACCTTGTAGAAAATCAAAACATGGCTAGTTTTATTAATTTTATTTTTTTTATAAGTCACCTTAATTACATTTTGCCAATCAAGAAATAACTCTATATTAAATGTTTTGAATATTTCAATATTAATTGTTGTTCATATAATTAGTGAGTTTATATTACATTTGAATGTGTTTCAAATTCCTATAGTTACTGTTTTATTTAAAGAAAACAAAGGATACATAAAACGAATGCAGTAATCATTCTTGTCATGAGCTGTTATTAGCTACAATATTAGGTAATTGTTGTATTCTGTATATGATTACCATATAATTATTACATGGAATATATGCTTTTAAAAAATACACATGCATACATATATATATATATATAGTCATCCACATACAAGCCTGTTTTGCTGTATCACAGCTCATTGGTATTGCTAGAGATCCGCTTAAAAACTTGTATCAGTCAGAGAGTCTACTCCTAGCCTATCAGCAGACACCTGAGAGAGGAAAAAATTTTAACTTTGTTTTATATATATATATATATATATATATATATGTGTGTGTGTGTGTGTGTGTGTGTGTGTGTGCACATGCATGTGTTTTTATATATATATATATATATATATATATACAAATTGTGTGTGTGCATCTGTGTGCAATCACATAAATACACATATATTTTGATATACACAGAGTGAAATAGAAGAATCTGTAATACTGTATTATTCACAAATATTTCCCCAAAACTGAAGAATTTAAAACATTGCAATCAGGCTAAAAAACAGCTTTGAAGCAGCAGCTAAAGCTATAACAGTCTCTTTTGAGCTATCACTCTCTCTCTCTCTCTCTCTCTCTCTTTCTCTCTCTCTCTCTCTTTTTCTCTCTCTCTTTCTCTCTCCCAAACTCTTTTAGAATGAGAATGAAAATGGCTCCCCGCAGTTTCCTAGCTTACATCATTCTAAGTAACTCTTGTTCTTTACCACTCCTCTATATCTTTTCAGTCTTTATTTAGTTATTTATTGAATCAAACCCCTCAAACCAGGTACTTGATGTTTTCCCCTTTCCCTCTGGCCTCAGGAGAAACATGACACAATAACCAAGCAGTACTATGAATAAAGAAACATATTGCTGGACATGGGAATGAGAACAATCTACCCCCATAGATTAAATAAAGTGACCAGTTTGAAATTTCCAGAAGGTTATCCAGATCACAGACAAGTACTTGTAAGAAAGTACAAAGGATAAATTGTTGTGATAATAGCAACAAAGATTGGGATATTAATCTGAATGTAAATAATATAATTTTAATTTAATTGCAGTTAACATAATAATTTATTAACTTCAATGAAATTACTTCAGTTTCTACAATTTTTGGCATCAGCCAATTATAAAATTAATTCAAAATGATTATTTAATTATTTAAATAATTAAATTAATTAATAATTACATTATTAATTAGCAACCAGACCACATTAAGATTGTTGCTAATAATTTTTTTATCTGACTTTTCTTGTTTATTTCTTGACCGTTTCTAACACTCCCAAAATATTTCTATTTTCATTTTTTCAAGGATTGCCCAATTTTGTGATTTTCTTCTTCAAGCTGTCGTGCCCCTCCACAACATCCCATTCGTCATAGCTCTTAGAAATATTTCTCTTTTTTTTTATCTCTCCCGCTCACCTTGTTGTTCTTCTTTGTGTCGTATCCTTCCAGGACATTGGTGATCATGACTCTCCACAATTTCCTGTCTTTTGTAGCTCTTAATAAATTTTGTCTTTGTATTTTCTTTCCTAAACCTTTTTCTGCCATCCATTTAGGTAGATTATGCATTGTTTTCTTCTGACACACTTGATTTTAATCTGTTCTGTGAGTATCAAATTTTCCAAGCCCTTTATCCCATTAAGTACCCTAGAAATTTAAATTATCTCTTTTCAATACTCTTTTCTTTCTAATAAATTTTTTTAGTTTCTTAATGGTTAGATTTTCGTTTATTTTTTATTTTTTTAATCTTTTCACCTCAAGCAAGGTAGGAATGCTACGAGTAAGCAGAGAGTTACAAACAGTGAAAGTGAGAGAAAAGCTTGAATATAGAGAGGACTGAGGAAAGAACAAAACATGAAAGTAATTCAAGAAGACAGAAGATGGCAATTGACATTGCATTTTAATTTTTGAAGATTGCAGTTATCAGGGAAACAATAAACAAAAGGGAGTTCCAGAGGTGAGAAGTACAAAAAAGTAAAGAAATTATTGGAGTAGAAATGGCAGTTGCATTTAACTATTTCAACAGTTAAAGTGTGGGACCTAAATGCCAATTTAGTCAGTCAGTCAGTTAAGTGCCATACGTGAAACACGCTTGGGCGATCATGTCTCGAAAGAGACATGACTGACTGGGCAGAAGATTATCCCGCAGTAGGTTGCCATTGCTTTCTGCGGTAGACTGGTTGCCAGCCAAGGCTATAGAACCCAATCTGCCCTATTATTTAACCCATAACTGGAAGGAAGAGACGGATTAATACCTTTCCCAAGGGTATTTGCGCGTAAGTGAATGCAATGAATTCAACTAGAATTCGAACTCGGCTCCCCGATTTCTCGTTCCGAGCCGATATCCACTGCACCATAACGCACATCCAATTTAGTAGCATGCCTAAATTCATGTAGTGAAGGAACCAGGAAAAAAGCTGCCATGAATTTATTTATAGAAAAGACAGAGGAGCCTCAGCACATCAATGAGAAAATAACTGACTTGGATTTTATGAAGAACATAGATTCTGCCTTCTTGCAATTGATATTTAGTACTTTCTTCTCGCTTTACTTCACAACCTTTCATAGTTCTTGAAGTCTCCATTTTTGGTCTGCTGTCAACAGTGTTGTTCATGTATCTTACATTATTTAGATAGTAGCTGTTAATAATGAATCCTGGTAGGATTCCTAATTCTCTCAGAATTGCTTCACTGTATTGGTGGAATAAATCTGGTGAGAAAACATATCCTTGTTTTACACCTCTGTCTGTTTTTGTATATATACTGAAATCATTTTCTATTTGTATGCAGGCATTGTGTCTACAGCTATATCGTGTTGAATACACCGGTTCCTGTCCGATCACTGAAGTTAAGCAACATCGAGCCTGGTTAGGACTTAAATGGGTGACCATTTGGGAATACCAGATGCTGTAAATATAAGGACCAAGAATGGTCCATCGGTCCTCCAGGTTTGGGGGTTGGGTGCAGGGCTAACAACCCTGCCTCGTAAAAAACATTTTGTTACAGAAATAGCAACAAAAAGTTGCTGCCCTATGCACCATTGGGTGTGATGGATAAATGATGAAGATGATTGTGTTGCCAGTATAGGAGGGAATTCCACAGTCGGGAAGTGCGAGAAAAGAAACTGTTGGAGTAGAAATTGTGGTTACATTTTATCGGTTTCACTGTAAAAGGGTGGGATCTAGTTGCTAATCTAGTATCTCGTGCAAATTCGTACCTAGGGGGCACCAGTGATCTAAGTTCATTGGAGCAGAAGCCGTGAAAGTATTTATAGAAGAGACACAGGGAAGCCACGTCATGCCAGCGAGAGAGAGACTGCAGCCAGTCTGCCAAGTCGGTATTGATCACATTACAGACTCTCCGTTGTATTTTGTCAATAACCCCGAGGAGAATAGCATGGGAACCTGACCAGATGTGGCAGCAGTATTCAATGCACAGGTGGATGGATTGAATAAGTTTGGTGACAAAAGTTATCCTAATCTTTCACAACTAGTTTTTTATAAGCTGAATTCCTTTTTTATCTGTATGCAAGCAATTTGTAGCCAGTATACATTCTGAATTATTAGGGAGGTTAATTTCTTCTTTCCTTTCAACTGTATATTTCTGATTTTATGAATAAGTCTTCATCTATATGGCATGTCTCTTCAGCGTGTAGGCTATCATGGCCCTCCACTTCCCAATATCTCTTGTTACTCTTAATATCCCTTCTCCTGTTATTCCACTAAATCCCCGCTTCACCATCCATCTGTTCTAGTCCATCAAGTATGTCATGTACTACTTTTCCTTGTCCTTCTTTTCCTCTATCTGTCCCATGAGCATCAGGTTCTCCAATCTCTCCTTCCTTATTTCTTGTCTCAAAAATTTCAGCTGTCTTTTCCTGATGTTAAGTATCAATTTCCCTTTAGTGTCCATCCTCTCCAAAACCTCATCACTGCTTGCGTGCTCTGCCCATGGTATCCTAAACATTCTTCTGTAGAACTACATTCCTGTTATCTAAAGTTTCCTTTACTTTTGTGAAGTAATTAGCAAAAATTCACTGCTATTTTCTGTTTGAAATTCTAAGATGAAGAGTTATCATTATTTCATCTCATCTCAGTGTTTTGGTTGTTGTGTTCTATAGACTTCTTCTAATTCATATTGATCCAGGTAACCTGCAGGGATTTTTGAACTGAACCCTTTATTTAATCTATGATAAAGTACATCCAGTAGTAAAGACTCTGATTGGAAGAATGAAGGACTTGTGGAGTGTGGAGCCAACTCTTAACTGCTATTGTTCCAAAGTTTACCTTAATCCATCATGCTAGCAACTGTTATGCTCCCAGATATTGGTAAATAATGAAACCCCAAACAAAAACAGAGCAATATGACAGTATGATAATATATTTTTATTGTAAAATGACTAACAATAACTATTTATAGCAAAATGACTAGCAATACATTTTATAGCAAAATGAACAACAATTTAATTCACCTGTAGTTGAAGGCATGCAATTACATTTAAAATATTTAGATTTTGGCATTAAATAACCTATAGAGATTGACATGCTGTTGAACAAAATCAACCAACGTGGATTGATATGCATCTGATAAAGGCCAGAGGGCACAATGGCCAATATATTGTGTTGAGGACAACAGTCCAAATGTAAATAGTGTAAATAATTCATTCATTTAGAAGTTTTGAGATTATGTAGCAGTTTAAGACTCTTTCCTTTTCTTCTTTATCCAAAATAATTATGCTGTTTTCAACTTTAAATTCAATTATTTTAACCTCATTAACAAGCAAATGAATCATCATAATAGCAAAATTCAAAACAAAAAATTAAACTTTTGTACATGGCTATATCCAACACTTCTGATTCACAGAACAAAAAATGTGTTTAAAATTTAAATTAATCATGGAATCACTAACATTAGTGCCTAAATCAATGTGCAAAAACAACATGCCAAATGGAACTCCAGATACAAGTTATACAACATGCCAAAGTCTCAGCAACAAGCATTTGTTCACATTCTCATATTGATCTCACAATGTCATTATCTTTTTTCAAAATACTACAATAGGTACAAACTCTTTCTCCCTTCCATCAACATGGCTGATGCTAACCTCCATGACAGTGACTCATTGTGTCTTTTTGGACTATCATTCTCAGCTGACATGACATAGAGAGACTATATTGAATTCATTGCTACATCAGTTGCTATGAAAGTTGGTTTACTGGGTTGTGCTAGACAATTTTTCTCTCCTGAATGTATCTTATATATCTATGTCTTCCTTTTGTGTATAATTTGAATATTGCTGCCACTATCTATCTAGAAGTTCTTGATAAAATTCAAAGAAGACTCAGCAATGTTATTAGTTCTGATCTGACATCTCAGAATCAGTTATTTTTCCAACCACCATAAAGTTTTCTCTCTGTTACTTTTTTATACATACTTTCATTGTTCAGATAAGCTCTTCACTATGGTACTGAGACTTTCTGAATTTGGAGACAAGGTCTGACCAATTTACAGTTGAGTTGACTAAATGTAACATTAAGTTCTATGATAAAGTTTCTTTCCTTGCATTTCTTGCCTGTGGAACTCTCTTCTGGCTCCATGCTTCCTTTGCACTTTTAATTTTTTTAAATTTAGGTGCAATGTCAATCATTATCTGCTGTTTTCCTGGTTAATCTTTTTTTGTTCTTGCTCCTTAGTAATGTTTCTGTTTTGTAATTCTTCCATACCCAGTAATCTCTTGTGTCTTACTTGCTTTACTGCTTTGCTTGATTTGAAATTGATTAAAAAAAAATAAAACATCAAGGGATTTAACCACAGCCACAAATGTCAGTTAGACCTTTTAATACACACCCTTCCAGACTGATCTTCATAAAGCATTTCATAAGCCATATTTATTTTATTAAGCTTTTTGTAGTTTCTTAAATATAATTAATTTCACTTCACTTTAGTCTTCTTATTTCTCTTCTTCATGCCAACAAGGCCTTTGTTTCTTTGTACATGTGTCTGTTTTCTCTAATGCCATTATCATTGTCATTGTTGTCACCCATATAACCATATGACGTTAACAGCTACTCTATGAAGCCCACTCTAATCTACAGCTCAACCAACCAGTATGACCCTCAATATAATAACTGGCACGAATCTGTAAGCATTTTAATTATAAAATTTAGTGCAATATGATCATGATGCTTATAATATTCTATTTAATACATATGGTCTAAAGATTATGTGTTCTTTATTACTGTTTCTCTTTTGCCCATTTGGAATAAAAAATGCAAGAAAATATAATTGCTATGAACATTGAAACTATATATTTTAATATTTCTCTCAGCAAATTAATTTTAACTCCTGGAATTCAGATTAAAGGAAAGATTTAATAAAACTTGAATTTCCTTTCTCTATTCAAAAATTAATCACGAGTGAATGGTTCAGGTAATGAGATATAGAAATAAGAATTTAAAGGAAGTCATCAAAATCCATAAAATAAAAAATAATGTTTAATCATGGATATATTTTATAAAAAAAGAAAATAAAGGACACATGGCCCAATTGATAAAATTGTTGGTTATATCCAGTGACTTGACCCAAAGCATTGTGAGTTCAATACCAAGTCACAGTTGTGGTGAACAAATAACTTAGAGAGTTGGGTTAAAGGGAGATACTTACATGGCATCTGGAAATGGGATCACATACGAAATGAGAAGGGTTCAGTTAAAAATTCTTAGCACCTGAAGAAGGCCAGAATGTATGACAGCTGAAACATCATAAAAATGGCAATAAAGATGAGGACAACAGTGTAAATGATGTAAATACTACCTCATTGCAGAAGTATAGACAAATACTGTAACAGTGAAACAGTGTGTCTTTGGCTTTTTGGCAGTCAAAAATACAACTAAGAGAAGTCAATTCAAGGCATCACTAGAGATGTGGTGAACCCACTCTTCCATGCTGGCTCAAGGCATGTTCAAAGAGAGTGCATGGAGATTTTCCCATGGTAGATTGTCAGTTCTTTTTGTGGTAGACTGGTTGCCAACCAAAGCTATATAACCCTGTCTGTCCTGCTGTTAACACTATGTGTGTTGTGGCACAGTGGATATCAGCTCAGAATGAGAAATCGGGTAGCCAAGTTCGAATTCCAGCTGAATTCATTGCTTTCACTTATGCGCAAATACCCTTGGGAAAGGTATTAATCCGTCTATTCCTTCCAGTTATGGGTTAAATAACAGGACAGATTGGGTTCTATAGCCCTGGTCGGCAACCAGTCTACCGCAGAAAGCAATGGCAACCTACTGCGAAATAATCTTCTGCCCAGTCAGTCATGTCTCTTTCGAGACATGATCGCGTGTATCACGTATGGCACTTAACTGACTGACTGACTCCTAGACATGTTGCCTCCCAAGGTTATAGAATCTGGTTTGTCCTGCTATTTTCCCATAACTGAAAGAAGAGATTCGTATCTTTCCCAAGGGTATTAACATGTAAGTGACTGCAGTGAATTTGACTGGAATTTGAACTTGGCTCTCTGATTCCTAAATCTGAGTTGCTATCCATTACCCCTTTGTGCCTTAAACATATGTTTGGATTAGGCAAAATAAAAAGAAAAATAATAAAAGAAAAAGATAATTTATTTTAATACAATAAGTCTAATTTCTGTTTGAATTTCTGAATAACTAAATCAGACCATCTTTTTCTTTTATTGTTTTTTTATTTTGCCTAATCCAATCAATTTTATTTCTTTTTTGAGGTACGATGGAGTAATGGATCAAGGAGTAATGGATCAAGCAGTAATGGATCAAGCAGTAATGGATCAAGGAGTTGGAGAGCTGAGTTCAAATTCTAATCAAGTTCATTGTATTCACTTATGTGCTAATTTGGGAAAGGTATGAATTCATCTTTTCGCAAGACAGACCTGGTTCTATAGCCTTGGAAAGCAACCAGTCTAGGAGGAGAAAACTAGTTCAAGAGTTATTATATACACAATTGTTCTCATTTTTGTTGTCGCTAACAAAGATGTCAATAATAGTCTACAGATAAATATTGCAAATAAAATTATGTTTTAATAAGGAAAAGTACATAATCTCAGAAATTATTTAACTGTTTAACAAGTTTTATCATTATTATTTGTTAAAGTTTTCTTTGAGCCTTAAAGGTTTAAGTCATACAATACATACATATCTGAGCTCCTACTGGCAACTTAAAGACAGGACCGGTGTAAGGATCTTGTGCTCTTCCCACCATGATACCTCTTCACTCATTATATCTCAATTTTTATAAGGTAATATTCATATAAATTTTATTCTAACCTAATTATGTACAAAAATGGACCATATGCATAAAAGGAGAAATATTCAACTAGAAAAATTGAAAATAAATACAAATTAGGGACATGTCATAATAGATCATTCTATCTTAAATGAATAAATAATGTTTTGTGGAAAAGTTTTAACATTGACTTGAGGTCTTTCTTTTTAAAAAGTTGAATAATTTTAGCACATTAAAACTTATGAATAAAAAATAGTGAATTTTATATACTGCTCTTTTGAGACTTAGCATGAGCAAAATAAATTCAAAGATTTAGATAATAAAAAAGAACATAGAATGATGTCAAAATTTGCAAAGTTTTTGATCCTTTACTAAACAGGGGTTACTTAGTAAAATTTTTAATGCATATAAATGTAGGTAGAAAAAAAGCAAATGTTGATAAGATAGTGAGGGTCACAAAACATTGCCCAGGGCCAATAATCTGGTCAGGGGTTTGGGGGTAGTATGCACCAGCACTGCTTAGAGACTCAAAAAAATTTTTTTTAGCACTTGAATTGTTTCAAGAATTACTGATGCAACTCATCAAAATCTATACGATAAAATATTTCCAAAGAACTAATAGATTTTTTTTTAATCCTACATTTTTATTACTTTAAACATCATTGTACTTGAAAAAAAAAGTGTTCCTTTTTATTTATATTTTAAACAATGTGTATTACATGCTTTGGTCTGTGCATTAAAGAAATCTTAATAAAGAAAATGTGCTCTCCAGCATGTATCAAGCCTTCATCTCTTTTCGTAAGAGAAACCACCATATGATCCAGCAATTATGAATATGGTATGATAGAGAAACACATCTATTGCGAAAACAGCAATGACTATTTGGCAGTTAACAACATGTGCTTCCATACCAATTCTCATCTAAGTTCAGGGATTATTCTTTGCTACTTACATCAGTTAATTCAGTAGATTCTGTGGCATTTTGCTTAGAGAGAAGATGGGCACGGTCATGTAACTCACACTGCTCACTAATGTTGGTTACAACTTGTATTCATATGTCTATTTTGAAATCTTTACATATCACGTGGCCCAAGTCCAAAGCAGCAAAAGTTTGGTCCTTACTGACGATCTTACACCTAGCTGTTATAATCCTCTTAAAATCAGTTCTTCTAATGCATGTTACACAAATCCCCACCATGAGCCAGGGGTGAACACTCTGAAACCCAAGACTGAACTAAAGATTTTGTCAACTGTGCATAACCTTCACATATAGCTTCTGTTTCACTTATGCTGTCAAAGAAAAATACAATCCAGAATTTCCACCAAATAGTACTCACTCTTGTCTTGAATAAAATAACAGAAGCCAATCTGAGCTTAAGCAAAAAACTTGAAAACTCATCAAAGAGACTTCTTCAGCAGTTGGTCAGCATACCAGCCATAGATTCACAATGCTTGTTGGGACATGACTTCTCGTCTCCAAAGGAATCCACCAAAGTCTGTCACCACAATAAGTCACAACTCACCCTCCCTCTCCTACTGTATGCCTTCATGGAAAACATTTATGACTGTACTTATCTCTTTCTTTCAATAGGAGACATTTTTTTTTTTTTTTTAAACCTTTCACCCCGAGCAAGGCATGTCACTGCCACTACTGCGCAGGGGGCTACGTAGAGTGGAGAAAGGATGATTAAATATAGGAAATGTCAGAGGGTGGGTGATAGGCGGGTAAGGATACCGAGAATGAGGGTTGGGTAGATGAGAGTGTTCTGAGAATAATTGGGAGTTAGTGTGATAGAAGGTGTCTATTGACCCTACATTTAAATACCTGGAGATTGTAGCTGTCAGGAAAGCAGACTTGTGGAAGGGAGTTCCACAGGTGGGAAGCGCGAGAAAAGAAGCTGTTGGAGTAGAATTTACGGTTACATCTTATCTGTTTCACTGTAAAAGGGTGGGACCTAGTTGCTAATCTAGTATCTCGTGTAAATTTGTGCTTAGGCGGCACCAGTGATCTAAGTTCATCGGAGCAGAAGCCATGAAAGTACTTGTAGAAGAGGCACAGGGAAGCCACATCACGCCAGTGAGAGAGCGGCTGCAGCCGGTCTGCCAAGTCAGTATCAACCACGTTACAGATCCTCCTTTGTATTTTGTCAAGAAGCCCAAGGAGAGCAGTAGGGGCACCCGACCAGATACGGCAGCAATATTCAATACACGGGCGGATGGTAGATTTGTATATGTGCAGAATAGATTCAGGTGGGAAAAACTTCCGGGCCCTGCACAGGGAGCCGACTTTCATAGCAGCAGATTTGGCAATGGATTCAATATAGTCATTCCATTTGAGGTCCGCTGAAACTGTAAGGCCAAGGAGGCGTAGTATTTTACTATGCTAATGGGAGGTAGATGCGATTGTCTATGGTGGTTAGTTGATAACAGCTTTGTTTTAGAGGCATTGAAATTTACCAGCCATTTCCTACCCCAGGTCACTACGGATTGGACGTCCTTTCAAGTACGGCAGCGAGGTTCACTTTGTCATCCAGACCTGGTTTCTGATCGATGTGAGAGTAGATTGTTGTGTCGTCGGCATACATGCCAACTTGGGATCTTATGGTGTCGGGGAGATCATTAATGTAGATCAGAAAGAGCGTGGGACCTAGGATGGAACCTTGAGGGACGCCCGCGTTCGTATGATAGTTTTGGGAGGCATGCCCATTTAATACCACCTTCAGTGTGCGGTTAGAGAGGAAAGACTGGATGAGGTCAAACAGATGTCCAGTTATCCCATAGCTCCGCAGTTTGCACAAGAGGCCACCATGCCAGACCCTGTTGAATGCTTTGGAGATATCCAAGGCAATGGTTTGGGCTTCACCATTCTTGTCGAGTGCCCAGTATATGTACTCGGTAATGGTCGTTAGCATATCAGCAGTAGACCTGGTGAAGCGAAACCCGTACTGTTTGTCAGAGAGAAGCCCGTTGGCCATGAGATGCTGAATCACCTCGGCATTGATAATGGCTTCAAAAACTTTGCCAAAGATTGGAAGGAGACTAATAGGACGGTAATTGGTGGGGTCTGAGGGTTCGCCAGAATTCTTAAATATAGGAACTACGCAGGAGGACTTCCAACAGGTAGGAAAGCAGGAAGCAGATAGGCAGAGGTTATAGAGTTTAGAGAGGACAGAGGAGAGTTCTGGGGCACATTTCTTCAGTACTATGACTGGGATTCCGTCACCGCCGCTCACTTTGTGTGGGTCAAGTTGTGCAATTATCTTGGCGACCAGCGAGGGTGTAATGTGGACGTTATTTAGTTGAGCCTTAGTTCTGGGTGAAAAGTCTGGTGTAGGTATTCCTAACGAGTCCAGTGTCGAATTGGTTGAGAATCAATGGGCAAAGCATTCAGCCTTGTCGGCTGGGGAGGTGAGAACTTCAAATTCATTGATTAGTGGGGGTATTGAAGTCTTGTTCCTGCTGAGCACGCTTTTGCAGAGACACCAGTAATCTTTGGAACCAAACTTAGAGGATGATATGTGTTGCCTAATTCTGGTAGCAAACACCCTCTTGGCTTCATTCAGTACTTTTTTACACTTGTTCTGTGCTGAGGTGACATTACACCAATTTAGAATTTGTTGTATTTTCTTTGTCAATAGAATTGTTTATTTCCTTAAACTTCTATAATTTTTAATTGTTCTTCCACCATATACTTATTATAGCATAGCTAATCTGATTCATGACCCATTCATTTTTAAAATTGACTCATTCACCACAAAATCCCATCCATTTCCATTCACCCCATCATATACCACATCTTTACAAGGATCCTACTAAAACCCTGATGAGAAAAAGTTTTGCAAAATGTATAAGTGTTTTTTTAAAGTAAAATCCGTATTATATACATATATATATGTGGATAACTAATATATTATGCTCTGATTACGATTGAGCTCTCTGGAGAAGAAAATTTTAAAAACAGTTCCCACTTCAGCTATAATGTGTGGCTCTTCAGAAATGAATTGAGTTCTCACGGTGACTGGTGTCTGTATACACTGCTTATATACAAGACGTTAAAATTTCCCTTCTCTGATGCCATGCGCCGACGGCTTAGGGAGTAGAGACTCCGGCTGACACCAAAGAGGTCGAGTTTCGATCCCGGCCAGAAGCAAGTGGATATGTCTAGCCACACTGATGAGCTGTGATACAGCAAAACGGGCTTGTATGTGGGTGACTAATATATATATATATATATATATGTATATATATATATATATATACACAAATGGCACAGAGGAGGCAACAGAAAACTAATTCACTATCATTTTAAAGAATCATGACAATTTCCAGATAATAAAAGTAAAGGAATCTGAGGAAGGCCTTGATCATTTACATCTGAAACAGATATGGCATTATAAAATATACTAAGCAAAACCCTAAAAATCAGGTAGCTTGTGTCTCTGAAGTGGGGCAAGTGTTGCTTGTTCTAAATTAGGACTAACCTATAAATAGTAAAAAAAACTTTATCAAGGGACTTGTTTGTGATATCCAATAATTCACTAATTACCAACTCTACCTAATATGAGAAACCAATTATTTTTATTTCGTATTGATTAGTAAGCAGGGAAAATGTAACCGTATAAAATGATTTCAACTTCTGCAAAAATATTTATCAAAGGAACATAAAAAATATTTTTAGAAAAAAATGAGTAATGAGACTTAGAGAAATAATAATTGTGCTAATAAAGCATTATTACATTATTTTTAATCATATTCATAGGTCTAAATTTTATCTCTCTTAATTTCATAAAAAATGATCAAAGTATTACCATACTGCAGTGAGTGAAAAATTCTCCCAGCTATTGCATTTTAGAAGGTATCTGTCTATATTTCTGAGATTAGCTATTGTAACTATTTTTGGACTGTTGTTCTCATCTTTGTTGTCATATTCATAACATTTCAGCCATTCTATGTTCCAGCCATCTTCAGGTGATTGGAATTTCAAACAACAACAATAAAAACAACAGTTTGAACAATGTAAAAATAATATTTTAGTGGTTATTTTAAAATTACAGTGGCAATGATAATATTAGCTTTTTCCTTATAAAGAAACATTTCACATTCATTATCTGAGCTGCTTGTACCGCTGTCAGTGGAAATTTATAAAATCTTTGTCTTAAAGCAATTTTTTCAGGAAAATACATTTCTCAAGTTCTGTAGTTGTTACCGCACTTTTCAGTGTTGATGGGGGTTTCTTTCCTAACTTTTTATTTGAAGTAGTGTGGAATGTCAGTATCTTGATTAAATCATTATTTACTCTTTTAGTTTCATGTGATATTCCTTTTAGTTATTGCTTGCAATGAAAGTTCTCAATGATGTGTTTTCTAGTATTTGGTACAATTCTTTGTTTGTAATTCTGTAATGGTAGTCCACAATGTTTGCAAAAAGACTCACAGGCTTCACTTGTTCAAACTTATTTTTAGCCATTAATCTGAGAAAGTCATTACTTACAGCCAAGATATTATATACTTCTGAACAGCTTTGGTACCATACATGACCTCCATAGGAATGTCACAATCCCACTAATGTTTTGGGTTTACAGCAATTTGTGTTCTTGAGTGAAACTACCTGTAGGACTGACAATTCTATTTTCAGTTTCCCTTATTTCCTATACTAAATTTGTTATAGCTGATCCACACTTTGAAGTGTTTAGTATTTACTAAATTTATATGCTGAATTTTTATGACGGATTCACATTAAAATGCCAGTTCCCATACAATCAATGGCTGGAGTGTATAATTGACTTGTAATCAGGGCCAGCTCAAGGTACTGTTAACTTAGGCAGTCACGCAGTGCATCAGCAAAGCCAAGGGCTCCATCAAGCTGCCATTTCATGTGTTTTGCATTTTCAAAAACTAAAGCTTAATTAAAATATACTTGTGGTGATCTTTGACTCAAGAAAGATTAAATTCTTTGGCTATCTTGTCAGTAGAAAATGATCTTGTAAAGAACATAGACGTAGAATGTATGAAAAGATTTGCAAATCTAATGGCTAGAAAACATTTTTTAGGTAAAATAATGAATGTTTTCTTTAACTTGTATTAAGTTGTATATTTTAATAAACTTGTTATTTTATATTTTCAGTTTTTCTCCTTGTGAAAATTTTAAAAAATATTATACTTGTAAGTCCACCAAAGTTCAGCTGGTCTGGGGTGCCAGCAACGCTAGGTGAATCACTGCTGAGAACAAAAAAGATGCTTATAATTAGAATCAGATAGAGACATCTGAAATTTATGGGATACATAATGAGGAAAGAGGGCTTGGAGAATTTGAAACGCACAGGACATATCAAAGATGAAAGGAAAAGGAGGCAGCTTATGATAAGCTTATATGAATGGATTAAAGGGGGATTGTATATAGAAAATTGATACTACATGTGAGAAGTTGTGGAAAGTCATAATAGCCCAGGTCCTAAAGGGACACAGCACAGAAAAAGATAAAGTGTTTCAGAAATAAATAACAACACAAAGTTATATATTTTTTCCAGCTTGTTTGTTTTCAAATAATTATTTTGAATTAATAATAAATGAAATCAAGAAAGAAGTATATCCAATTTAACAGACTGTGCGATGATTAAGAAATATTTTCAATAAACAAAGAGTACTTTTATCAACAACGTATTTTGTTGGTAAATACAAATGACACATTTTGCTGAAAATGAGACAACACCATTTAATTAAAAATGTGACTGATCAGAAACCAGAAAGCCATTTATTCACCAGGCATAATTAAGAGATGAACTCAAGCTGACAGCCTCAATGAAGCATTATAAATTTATCATATTCACTGCAAGGGAACCGAGGTATAAGTGTCTGGCTATTTATTCATTATTAAGTTAGGAATGTGATTGGGGTCAGTGATGTGTATCATTTATATTACTAAACTTCAAGTATTTTTTGAAATCTCACATACTACTTTTTAAATCTGTCCCTTTACTGTATCACAAATTATGTATTTTTCTTCCTTTATTAATTAATAGGTAGGCTTTTTTTCTACTTTTTTGTTTTTCTATCTCTGTATCAATTTTTTTACATCAGTGTTCTGTCATATTTAATAGCTCTGAAAATGATCTAACCTGAAATGATTTGTTGAAAAGCCTCTTCATGTTTCATTAATTTGTTTTCTTTGATTTTTCTTCCTTTTTTTTACTATATTTTCTTTTCTTTACTATTTCATTTTGAATTATTTTCTTCTTTTCTCATTTCACCTGAAACTTCTTCTTCTATGTGCCCTGTCCTTTCAGGACGTAGGCAATCATGGTTCTCAACGTCTCCCTATCCCTTGTGGCTCCTAGTATGTTTGTTCCCGTTACTCCTGTCAACCCCCATTCCGTCAACTACCTGATCAGGCCCTGCAAATATGTTATCCGCTGCCTTCCTCTGTCTCTCTTTCCTTCTATCTGGCCAGTCAGTATCAGGTTCTCCAGGCTCTCCTTCCTCATTGCGTGTCCCAGGAACTTCAGTTGTCTCTTCTTGATGCTCAGTATCAATTTCCTCTTTGTTGCCATTCTTTCCAACACCTGATTGTTGCTTGCATGCTCAGTCCATGATATCCGCAGCATCCTTCTGTAGAACCACATTTCCGCTGCTTCCAGTTTTGTCCTCATTTTCAATGATATTGTCCAGCATTTGCTGCCGTATTGAAGAACTGACATCACGTAGCAGTCCAGCACTCTTGTCTTCCTTTCCAGTGAGATTTTCCTGTGTGTTAGTATTTTTCTCAGCTTCTGGAACACGTCCTTTACCATGCCAATTTGCCTTCGGATCTCCGTATTGCACTTTCCATCTTCAGTTAGGACACTTCCTAGGTATTTAAATTTTTGTACTTGCTTGATTCTGGTATCTTCCACATTTATTTGGCATTTTGGATTGTACCTTTTGCTGATGACCATGCACTCAGTTTTTTTGTTGCTCTCCACCGCTACCTTCTGTATGAGGTCTTGTAGTTTACTTTCCGTGTCCGTGATCAGCACTCCCACCTGCACCTACTTATCTAAAATGGACAATGTTTAAACATATCTATTTTATTTAGAATTTCCTTCTTTTTTTTTCTTCTTTATCTATTTTTTCCTCTATTTCTATTTTCTATTTCTTTTTTCATTATTTCTTAAAACTTTTCTTTTTCCATTCTATTTTTTCCTTTCATTCATTTTTTTCTTCTTTCTTTCATTTCTTACTAGTTACTGTACATTTTCCCATTCTTTTATTTTGTCCTTCTGGTTTGGTTTTCTTCATTTTTTTAATTTTTAAATTTTCCTTAAAATATTTTTTCTTGTAGTTTCCTTTTCATGTCTGCTATCAACCCTGTATAATCTGCATATCTTATATTGCTCAGATTGTTGCTGCTAATGATGCAGGACATCTAGTTCTCTCAGAATTGGTTTGCTGTATAGATTTGGCGAGAAGGCGCAGCCTTGTCTTGTACCCCTTTCTATTTTTTATATTTGCTGAGCTCATTTCCTGTTAATATGCCATCAGTTTGCTCCAGTATAGCTTCTTGATTATTCTAATGTCTTTCCTGAATATGTCAAAGTTGTAGAGCATTTTTATCAAGTCTTTATGGTGACTAGAAGAAACTAGTTGAGATTTGAAGTCTCTCTCTCTCTCTCTCTCTCTCTAGTGATATAAACTATCAGTCTTTGTTGTTACAATGTCAATACTAAACCTTAAGAAGTGTTGGGTCATGAAAACCTTTATATTACAAAAACACTAAACCTATTTCAAACATACGCACCATAATGGGGGCGCTAGAGGGTGTTGTCAGTGATGTCATCGCGAGGATCACTAGGGGGTTTCAGGTCTTTCAACATCATACCCCACTCACCGTGCCGACCCGACCAGAGATGATCAGTTTCTGGCCCACCCTCGATAAGTGCTTTCAGACACTGGAAAATTACGTTTAGTCCCGGTACAAAACCTTGCAAATGCTTCTGATTGGTGACAATCAGAGCCACTTTCCATTTAGAGGCAAACTGCACATGAGCTTGTCTGAAACATTAACTCAGACGCAGAATTTTGGGGAATTTTAGCTAACAATTTGGAATCCAGGCACTCTCTCTTTTGATTACATTACGTTCTTTATATTAAGAACTGCAAACTTAATTTGTGGTTTGGAAATTATAGTTGGTTTGTTGGTTGTTTTGTTTAGTTTTATGGGCTATTTAATACCCTTAAATATGAAAATTCAAATTTGATAATCAATTCAAGACAACAAAATTATTTCATGATTATATCAGAGTTACATAGGTGCATTTTCTTTAAGAAATAATCATACAAAAACAAATGAAAAGAGAAAAGCTGTTTCTTCTTATAAGAAATGAGATTAATCATAGCAAATCATTTTTTAATTTTCTTTTATATTTTTCATAATGTATGCTATATTTCAATTTTATTATGAAATGTATATATATTATCATTCTGTTGTCATTTTTATTATAAAATGTATATATATATTGTCATTCTGTTGTCATTTTTATTATAAAATGTATATATATATTGTCATTCTGTTGTCATTTTTATTATAAAATTTATATATATTGTCATTCTGTTGTCATTTTTATTATAAAATGTATATATATTGTCATTCTGTTGTCATTTTTATTATGAAATATATATATATTGTCATTCTGTTGTCATTTTTATTATAAAATGTATATATATTGTCATTCTGTTGTCATTTTTATTATAAAATGTATATATATTGTCATTTTTATTATAAAATGTACATATATTGTCATTCTGTTGTCATTTTTATTATAAAATGTATATATATTGTCATTCTGTTGTCATTTTTATTATGAAATATATATATATTGTCATTCTGTTGTCATTTTTATTATAAAATGTATATATATTGTCATTCTGTTGTCATTTTTATTATAAAATGTATATATATTGTCATTTTTATTATAAAATGTACATATATTATCATTCTGTTGTCATTTTTATTATAAAATGTATATATATTGTCATTCTGTATTGCTAGTAAATTCACTACAAAATTGTATTGTTGGCCATTTTAAAAAAATGTATTTTTATATCTTCCTGGAATTTTGCTCCCTGTTTGGTAGTTTATTTGCCTATAGGTGGAATTCTGGGAACAACAGCAATTATGATGCAGTTCCATACATCTCAGAATCATTGTTTATTGTTACACCCAGGACTTGAAAGTATAGTAAGTCTATCAACAATTTATGAATCAATCTTTTATTTCTCTAAGACATAGTAGAGTAGACTTGGCTATTTAGCTTTGGTTTAAAAAATAAATGAACCATCAACTTTAATTGGAGTAGATAGACTAATCTATTGCCCAGTTCGCACTCCACCCACATCTATTGAACAGGTGATGAGGCTCATCCCTTGTTCCCTGTTTAGGATGTGGTTCCCGGTTTTCTCTTTTCCAATCTTTTCACTCTTACATAGCCCCCTGCGCTTCGGTGGCATTACCGCCTTGCTCGGGGTGATATGATTCAAAAAAAAAAATTCAATATCTACTATTACTTTAAATTTTTAAAGTCATAAAAATGCATATGCCTTGTGTTGGGAGAAATTGAATGCATGAAATAGCTGTCTTATACAACTAAAGTACTAACAGAAAATGCAGATTAATTTTTTTGAGGAATGATTAAAAGACATGGATGAAAATATTCAGCAAGAATCAAGAAACCTGACAGATTAATGGATTCAGTTATCTGTTCACCACCACTCAAATTTTTGGTATGATAATCCCATAACCTTTTGCAATGTAAATAGTGTTAATAATAAAAATAAATTGGATTAATAAATAAAATCTATTAATTATTTAGAAATTCTTTTGTTTACATTTCTGATACAAAAATAAATAATGAGCCATTGCAAAAAAATAGTAATTCTGAATTCCAAAAACAGAGAACATGATGACCTGTGTCATATTTCTTATCACTAAAAGTAGAATTACACACAATTAAAATTGGACCAAAACTGCTGAAAAAATTTTGCAGAAAAATGATGACATCAAATTTTGTGAGTTATTGTAAAAAATGTTCTGGCCTATGAAAAGCAAATGATTCTCAAAAACAGAAAAAAATTAATGATACAGTGTGAAAATAACCAACAAAAGAACACGCATGCATATGAACTTTTCGACCTGATCACTGACTATTTATCAATACATACACTGTATTTTAAGCTGTTAGAAAGACAAACAGATCTCAATATGTAAAGTCATAGATTTATTGGCCTGAAGAAAGTCAACTTTGGACTCGAAACATGTGTGGCGAAACAAATACAATTATGGACACTTAATGTATCATACAAAAAGCAAGCAATGTTAATAATAATAATAACAATAAATCTACACTTTAAACAAAATTTTCACACTTTTTCCACCTATATATATATATATATATACAGTACTGTGCAAAAGTATTAGGACAAGAACTATTTTATCTTTTATAAGGCATATTGACAGAAAATAAGCAATTTAATTAAAGTAATTTTATTTGAGTTACTCAACAAATGCTTTAACAAGAAAAAATACTTGTTACAAAATAAATTTAATATTTAGTATAATAGCCTTTTGCTTTGATCACAGTCTTCATTCTGTCAGGCATTGACATCACAAGCTTCTTCAATGTATCTGATGATATCTCCTACCAAGTAACTTGTATTTGTTCCCAAAGTATGTCGTGCAAAGTAACATTAGATTTATCAATTCGAGGGGTGGGAATAAGAAAAAAGTCAGTCATATCCAAGGATAATAGAATAATGAGTAGTTTAAAATAACTTGTTTTATAGAATATAGGCAAAATTAAATTAACTTCTTTTCAATTAAATATAACTTCTTTTCATTTCATTTCTTTTACACCTAATTTTAAATAATCAATAATTATTAGCAATTTACTTGGCTTTTCACCCTGTATTTGAATTTCACTGGAGTTTTTAGGAAAATCACCCCTGTCTTAAAACTTTTGCACACTACCAGTGGTGTGCAAAAGTGTTAGGACAGGGGAGATTTTTATTTTGATGCCTCATAAAAGATAAAATAGGTCTTGTCCTAATACTTTTGCACAGTACTGTATATATATATATATATATATATATATATATATATATATATATACCTATTTATATTAATTAATTTTTCAATATTTTCAAATATTAATTTTAATGTAGTATAGCAATATATATTTGTGTGTGTGAGTGTCAGTGCATATATATATATATATATATATGTTTAGACATACAAATACACAGAAATAAAATATATGTACTGATATATTTGTATATGCCTAGGGACATTTTTTATGTGCCAGTCAGTTAGCAAGCCACAAAGCGTCTGCCAATTTGTGAATGGAACATCCTAGCTTTCGGCTGCACCCAGGTATTTGTACCTTCGCAGAAACAGATGGCATTCCCCATCATATTTCACTCTTAACGCAGACTTGCCATGCAACCCACAACTCTAGCTACTGATGCCTTTGAGGAGTAATTAAATTAAGTTTGTGCAGACCAAGATCTTCAGGGTACAAAGAGATGAAAAATAAAAGGTACAAAGATGAAGGAAGCACTTGTTGTTGACAGAAGATCTTCAGGGGAATGATAAGTTAATTATTTCACCTTCACATCTCTGAGCACCTAGTGTGTTTGTTTGCTTTGAGAATATTTTAAACACTCTCTACATGATTAGTCTCTGGACCACAAATACATGAAGTGATCATCATCAATAATAAGCTTGAAAGTTTCCAAATACAAGAAAATCTATGCAAAACTTTTTACCTTTATACTTTCTACACAAAGAACCAAGATGCAAGTAAGTTTGTGCATAGAATAAAAAGTTGAAAAGTAAAGGTAATATCAGCCGTGTCCTCATAAAGAAAGATTTGACATTCATTACCCAAGCAGTTAGTGCTGCTTTCAGTTGAAATTTATAAAATCTCTTACAACATGTTTTTAAGAAAATAGAATTCTCATATACACTAGCTGTTATTGCTCTTTCCAGTATTGACTGAAACTTTCTTTTTAGTTGTAATTCATAAAAGCTTTCTCTTAAAACAATCTTTCAGGAAAATATGTCTCTCAAGTTCAGTAGCTGTTATTGCTCTTGCCAGTATTGATTAATGTTTCCTTCCTTATCTTTTGTTACAAGTAGTTTGACATGTCAACAAATTGATTATATCATTATTTTCACTATTTGTTACATGTTCTATCCATTTTTTTGTTACTGCTATTGAAAGACTAAACTATCACCCGGTTCACACTCCACCCACATCTATTGAACAGGTGAAGAGGCTCATCCCTTGTTTCCTGTTTAGGATGTGGTTTCCGGTTTTCTCTTTTCCAATCTTTTCACTCTTTTCTTTTTTTTTTTTTTTATTTCAATTGGAGTAGATAGACTAAACTATCACCCAGTTCACACTCCACCCACATCTATTGAACTGGTGAAGAGGCTCATCCCTTGTTTCCTGTATAGGATGTGGTTTCCAGCTTTCTCTTTTCCATTCTTTTTACCCTTGCATAGCCCCCTGCGCATCAGTGGCATTATCGCCTTGCTTGGGGTGATATGATTAAAAAAAAAGTCCCCAATTGATGTGATTTCTGCTGTTTGTATGGATCTTGGTGATCCTCTTGTACCTATCCAATAAGTTTAAATAATGATGATCTTCTTCAAGCTATAAATGCATCAGTCACTCAAAGCTATTTTTAACCATTGTAGTGAGAAAGCAGTTTTATACAGCTTACAGTTTAGATATTTCTGAATGGGTTTGAAACCATGAATGGTATTCATATGAATGTCTGATAAGATTTAGAATATATTTTGAGGTTTAGGTTAGTGTCTTGTCTTGTAGTGATTTGAAGTGTTGCAACCTTGTATATGCACATGATTCTGCAGTTTCTTCTGTTTTTGACCATTCATATTTATTCCAGGGTCCAGGAAATATGTGTCAACTGTTCCATACTCATCTAGATTGGAGGGTGTTTCATAGCATGTATAGTACATCTTTAATACTGCTTTTCATGGGTGGCATATGATGAACAACAAACTGCTGCAGAGTGAATTCACCATAGAACGTAACATTCCTCCATTGTTTGTCTGCCTAAGGTTTATGCTTTTTAGCAAATATCTGACACTACTTCAACAGCCAATTTAAATCTTTAGGCAAGTGTGAAGGATATTAATTGTTGAAGATCATGAAATGATATGATCATCTCCCCGAGTAGTTTTTTCTGGGATGTCTACTTTTCTTTGGTCTGAATAAAAGCCACCAGCTTGGTACCTGATGATGGAATTCAGAAATGCTGTTTCCCTACAAACTATCTGAATTGAGATTTCATGTTCTCCATATATTTTTACAATTTTGCTCTTTTAATGTGAAAAAAATTAAGATTCTTGTTCATTTTTAGGATATAAGAACAAAGTAAAAATCATACTCCAGAGATTTCAAACCAGCCAAAAGTTTAGTTACTGTTTCAAACTTGAAGACAATGTAACATTGCAGATTGTTTGCAACTAAAAGTAAAGGATTCAATATTTTGTAATAATATTGAAATATTAATATTTGCTAGGTTTATTTGGCACTTATTATCTATCTATATATCCATCCCTCTCCGTCTTTTTCATTCATATCTATCTGTCTAACTATATCCATCTTTACATATCTAGCTAACTAAGATCATCTTTTCATATCTATAAATCTATCTATTGCTGTTGGTTCATTATCTATCTCACTATCAATCTGTCAATCAATCTCCGTCTTTGTATATCTATCTATCTATCTATCTATCTATCTATCTATCTATCTATGTCTTTACATATCTATCTATCTATATCTATCTATATATCTATCTATCTATGTCTTTACATATCTATCTATCTATCTATCTATCTTTACATATCTATCTATCTATCTATCTATCTATCTATCTATGCCTGTCTTTACATATCTATCTATCTCCATCTTTACATATCTATTAATCCATCTTCACCTTTTCATATATATCTTCTTCTTTTATCTGCAGTAACCCTTCATAGCCCTCCACATTCCTCTATCTCTTGTAGTTCATATTACCTTTTTTTCTTGCATTTCTCCCAAACCCTTCTCTGTCATCTATTTTATCATGCCCATCAAATATGTTACACCTTATTTTTCCTTTTCTTCTTTTTTGTGCATCATGTAAGTATCAGATTCTTCAAACCCTTCTTCCTCATTATATGTCCTAGAACCTTCAACAGCCTCTTCCTGATGTTTTGTTTCCATCCTCTCCAAAACCTTGTTGCTCACGTTCAATTCCTCATATCCTTTGCATCCTTCTGTCTCGGACACATAAGAGGAAGGAGGTCTTAGAGAAACTGATGCTCAGAGATCAGACAGAGGGAAAGAAAGACAAGGGAAAGCAATATATTACACACTTGATGAGCTTGAG
Organism: Ascarosepion bandense; assembly: GCA_037127315.1. Lineage (NCBI taxonomy): Eukaryota > Metazoa > Mollusca > Cephalopoda > Sepiida > Sepiidae > Ascarosepion > Ascarosepion bandense. Next base: position 121,981 of record JBBBDQ010029501.1, read on the forward strand.
CAAATGGATGGCAGAGCAAAGTTTGTGAGGGGTAACAGGGGAAAATGTTTTAAAAGTTACTCGAGAAGATGTAGAAGACCATAATCACCTATATCCTGAAGAGACATAGCACATAAAAGAAGAAGAAGTTCTAAATCATCCCAGACAAAAACCAAGAAACAAGGAATGAATTTCTTTAATTAACTGATTTCTTTGACCAACAAGCTATTACTTTAGGTACTTTTATAATATTTGCTTATTAAATAATGGGCTCTTTTTTGAATAGTTGATACTTACATAAACACAGGCATATCTCATAGTTACACTATCATATCTCATAGTTACAATGTACAATGCTGTAATTCATTTTTGCCATAACTCACTCTTTGAGTAGTTATTCCTTTTATGCTCTCTCATAAAATGAATAATAAAAGTATACTTGAAAATCCGTTCATTTAACTTCATCAGAAATTATATATTTCAGATAAATAGATTCTGAAACATCTAACAAATATCTTGTGTTTGTTTTTGGCTACAATTTATTTCTGGATGTAATAATAATATCAACTCAATAGTGCCAATGAGTACAGTTTCCTGTATTCTATTCATTTACCAATTATGTTTAGTCTTCTGAGATTTTTCAGAACTTCTTCTGTCTTTAAGCACCAATTTGTGCTAACAATAATTGGCACCATCTTCAAGATATTTCTTCTTGCCATTTTCTTATTCTCATCTACTATAGACTAAATATATCTTGGCATCATGATCACATTCATTATTATCATTCAATAATAATATAATATAAATAATAATGTGTGTTTCTACCATTAATAACTGGTAACATACTAAAAATAAATTGACTGTAACTCTTCATAGTATTTTAATTGTTTTTGGCAATACCATTATCAGCTCTTCTTCTAATTTCCAGCTCCCCCTCTTTTTATATTGAACTCTTTGGAACTGTTCTTAGTGCTCCAGTAAAGACTGACATGACTGTCGCTTTCTTTTTTCACAACTTCTTCTGATCCCTGGTAAGATCAAGAACTTGACCTTACGAGGGATCAGAGGACGCTGTGAAAAAGTTTTATATACTATCATTTTGCTTTCTTTTCAATTTACATTATAGATAAAATGAAAACATAAAACTGATTCCTCTGATAATATTTACTTATCAACCACGCACATTATATATATATATATATATATATATATATATATATATATATTAAAAGAATTATCCACATAATTTTAGCAGAATAAAAGAATTATTTCTTTTACCAAAAAACAATACGTTCAAATCTAGTAGAATAAGAATTTATCCTCATGGGTGGTATAATTTAACCTCCTTAAATTTTTCTCCCATGTTCAAGGGGAGCAACTCTTCTCTCTAAAGCAAAATAAGATTGAAAAATGTGTATGTCTCATTTACAGAACTATTTATTACAACATACCTCAATGCCCATCACTCTGAGTGGCTTGAAAACGCCGTTACTGATCTAGTGGGCATTCACGCCATGAACTTTGCTATTTCCCAATTCCTTACACAAGTGGTAGACTTCCCCACAAATTAAAATACATAAAAAGGTTTTTACCTTTAACATATACAGTTCAATAAATGATTAGCATTAGAAATATGTACAATAAAGACAGGAGAACTGCTAAAATTATAGGTATTTTAGCATGGAACATACAATAAAAATATTACGACCAAGCCATGGATTAGCCAAGAGGGAAAAAGAGAGGTGTGCTTTACAAACACAGACACAAAGTACTTACAAGAAGATGGAAATACAAACTGCGTTCTTTTACATTTGGGATGCTGACAAGACAAGGTTCCCTGAACCAAAAACCTCTTTCTTTAGGGACTTTTTGGGCTGATGCTTCCTTTCCTTCTTCTTCCTCATCTTCTTTAGGGTAGCAGCTCTGGTCAACCAGCACTTGAAGGGTTTCTTAACTGCAGCAACAATTCAATATGGAGTTGAATATTTAAGAGACTCTGGAAACCACAATTAGGCAATTTGATTTGGTTAATGGGATAACCAACGATTAGCCAGGTGAGTGTACACTCTCTATAGTGCAACAAATATTTCAACAATTATATCCCATTAATATGGGGATAAAAAGGGACTACAGAAGCCACAATTAGGTGATTCAATTCGGTTAAGGGGATAACCAATGATTAGCCAGGCGAGTGTAGGTTCTCTACACCGCAAAAAATACTTAAAAAATATAGCCCATTAATAAGGTGTTTGAAGATGGGTGATAGCTAATGACCCCCATAAATGTAAGGGAAAACACAAAGCTGGTTTTGCATCACACGGTCACACTGCAGCAAAAAGTCTGATGTTCTTTTTGCCTGAGCTCAGTGCTGCAACTGCCACTGTTCTCTACCAGCCGGTGCAAGTCTCTGGAGTGAAATCTTCCTGTTCCCTCATCAAACTATGGGCCCTGTGGTTGGTCAGCAGTGAGGGTATGCTGAAAGCGCTTCTGCCATTGGCCCACAGTGCCTGCTGCTTGACAAGAGTGGACAACCAAATAAAATCAAGGGTCGGTGCAAGTTTAGAAAGTACTACCTGAAATAAATTTCCTTTCTAACCAAAATAATTATTACAATATACATATATATATATATATATATATATATATATGATAGTTTTGTAATTTCCTAGAAGCATTGTGTATATTAGGTGTATGGGTAGGTCTTGAAGGCTATCACAATGCGTTTAGTAAAATAAAGATGAGATTTTGATCCAGAAATATTAAAGAATATTAATGGGTAATAACCAACATCTTCTTTACCTTCCTTTATTTTACTAAATGCATTGTGATAGCCTTCAAGACCTACCCATACACCATATATATATATATATATATATATTCAAAAATTATATCATGGATATGTTACAATATCACTACAAAAGTAGCTATTTTATTTCAACACTTCTTGTGTCTTGTCAAGTGATGTGATTTATTTTAAATTGAATGGTTTTAAAAGGTTAAAAACAAACAAAACCCGTTTAATCAGGGAGGCATTGTTGTATGTACAATGTGGACCAATCAGGGTAAAGCAAGTTCTAATTTGGAGAAGATGTGGGCAGACTTAAAAATAATCTTGGTGGGCATTGATATTAAAATTTGATTAAACTGAGATCAGCATTATTAATTAACTATTATATCTACTTTATTTTTGTTGCAAAATTTTTAAAAAAATGTTTTAGTTTAACAATTTAGTAGATTTAGAAAGTTATTCATATATTAAACGAGGAAGAAAAATAATGCATACATAAATAAACCTACAAACATCCACACATGGAAAAATAGATGAGTATATTCACAAATACTGGCAAACAGACACATATACAGATTAATATACGCACGCATATATACATACACAAATTACAAAATTTAGCTTTATCAACTTGTCAGTTTGTCTGTTAACTTTAAACAGACTAAATTGCTACATATTGGATACAGTCAAGGTGAATTCATAATGTGACCGGCCCTGGAAGAATGAGGTTGTTATAGACATAATCATATTTCAATGCATGAACATATAAACAGAATTAAATATATACTTACGCAAAACTCAAGCTAAAGTTAAATGCGTATGCATGTGCAAAATGTCGCACATATACATATATATGCTAAGCTCCATATCGTACATATGAAGTTATGCCTGTGGGCCCCAGTTATCTAGCTCACGTGTGTGTGTGTCTCTGCACACGTCAATGGTTGTACAAGTGTTAATTTATGTCTGTGTTTGTATAAAAGGCGTCACAACAACAAATATTTCTCCCAAAGTTCATCCCACCCTCACAAAAATTCATCAATATACGCATTTCTGCATATATCCAGTATTTTACATAAAAAATTAAAACAGTTTGTTAGACGATCAAAAAAGCATGAAACCCAAGACAACAAATTTACACCTATCTATCTATCTATCTATCTATCTATCTATCTATCTATACACATACATACGTATATACATAAATACATATACACCTACATATATATAAATATACACACATATATATAAACACATATAGAAATATACATACATACCATACACATATACACATACATACAAATATATACGTATATATATATATATACACAAATGCACATATATACACACATATGCAAAAATACATATATATAGATATAGACGCGCATATATGGACATCTGAACATACATATATACAAGTATGAATATATACACATATACACATACATACATATGCATACACACACACACACACACACATATATATATACATGTACCCATACAAAAACATATAGACATACATGTAAGACATACACACCCATACAAGTAAATGAATACAAATACATACATATCAGTAAGTAAAGCAAATATCAATATGTCTACTAGTACAAAAGGACAGCTGTACACTTATATAGACATACATACACATATACACACACATATATATATATATATACATACACATACGCACACACACACACATATATATATATATATATATATATATATACATACACTAATATATAAGCATTAATTTGCCTATATCCGATGGGTACCCTCATCCAACTCAGACACTCTAACAAATTCCTCCCCAGGTACATAATCCAGCACATATCAACACAATAACATGTTGCAAGCACCAAACCTAACACCAAACACCAATGTGAATAGCCATGAGGCATCTAATCCGACATTGATTATCACACCAATACACGACAGAGCTCATACCAATACAAATCATTCGGACAAAGCCCAACACGCTTCCCCATAGCACCGACTGTCAAACCAACAACTAATAACCACGATACTCAAGGCCCATGTCCCACACAGTTTCTTAACTATTTATAAATCCCCGATCCCGCGAAAACTAATGTCGGGTAGAGCACCACATAACCATACAACCCGCTGATCAATATCAGGTTAAACAACTGGCAAAATATAATATAACACATGGCGAACAACACACCCAGTAAAGATCAACCAGAACGCCCAACCCGAATAAAGACACCCATCAAAAAGGCAGTTAAAGATATTTTCCTTAATTTTTCAATATTAATGTAAATGCTGAACTATGCTTACAATGAACTGTGAGCTCATTCCTCTGGTTTAACAGCTTAACCTTGTCCCTAAATATGATAATTTCTAATTTTTCGTTGAGACAAAGGTAGCAAGGTGTATGAAGGGAGTTACAAGTTCGGGCCTTTGTAAGGATTTTCCATTTAACAGTGGGTGTTTTGTCTTTTTCCTTTAAAGATCAATAGTATTTGGATAATGAAGTGCTGTATTTATAAGAACTATTATTGAAAGACAATGTGTGTTGATACCAGTGAGTTTTGAATGGGTTTTTAGTAGAACCAATATAACATTTATATATATTCAATAATAATACACTCAAGTTAAGTTACGGTTGCATGGATAATCTAGAAAAAATTATTAAAAAACATAACAACAAAGTCCTCAACAAGTATTATGATACAAAAAAACGTTGTAAATTACAATGCTCAAATAGATCATACCAGGGACAAAGGAACTAATACCAGCAATTGTAATTGTAGAAATCCTAAAGATTGCCATTTGCATAATAACTGTCTAGTTAGCTCCATAGTTTATCTTCGTACCATCTCCAAAATTGAAAATCCTAATACTATAAAATTTTATATCAGTTCTACTAAAATTTACTTGGGTTTCACTCTTTTTTGATCGTCTAACAAACTGTTTTAATTTTTTATTTAATTTTTTTTTTTAATCATATCACCCCGAGCAAGGTGGTAACACCACTGATGTGCAGGGGGCTATGTAAGAGTGAATAGATTGGAAAAGAGAAAGCCAGAAACCACATCCTAAACAGGGAACAAGGGATGAGCCTCTACACCTGTTCAATAGATATGGGTGGAGTGTGAACCAGGTGATAGTTTAGTCTATCTACTCCAATTGAAAGAAAATAAACAAAAAAGAAAGGTGAAAAGATTGGAAAAGAGAAAGCCGGAAACCACATCCTAAACAGGGAACAAGGGAAATACTGTATATGTGCAGAAATGCGTATATTGATGAATTTTTGTGAGGGTGGGATGAAATTTGGGAGAAATATTTGTTGTTGTGACGCCTTTTATACAAACACAGACATAAATTAACACTTGTACAACCATTGACGTGTGCAGAGACACACGCACACGTGAGCTAGACAACTGGGACCCACAGGCATAACTTCATATGAACGATATGGAGCTTAGCATATATATGTATATGTGCGACATTTTGCACATGCATACGCATTTAACTTTAGCTTGAGTTTTGCGTAAGTATATATTTAATTCTGTTTATATGTTCATGCATTGAAATATGATTATGTCTATAACAGCCTCATTCTTCCAGGGCCGGTCACATTATGAATTCACCTTGACTGTATCCAATATGTAGCAATTTAGTCTGTTTAAAATTAACGGACAAACTGACAAGTTGATAAAGCTAAATTTTGTAATTTGTGTATGTATATATGCGTGGGTATATTAATCTGTATATGTGTCTGTTTGCCAGTGTTTGTGAATACACTCATCTATTTTTTCCATGTGTGGATGTTTGTAGGTTTATTTATGTATGCATTATTTTTCTTCCTCGTTTAATATATGAATAACTTTCTAAATCTACTAAATTGTTAAACTAAAACATTTTTTTTTAAATTTTGCAACAAAAATAAAGTAGATATAATAGTTAATAATGCTGATCTCAGTTTAATCAAATTTTAATATCAATGCCCACCAAGATTATTTTTAAGTCTGCCCACATATTCTCCAAATTAGAACTTGCTTTACCCTGATTGGTCCACATTGTACATACAACAATGCCTCCCTGATTAAACGGGTTTTGCTTGTTTTTAACCTTTTAAAACCATTCAATTTAAAATAAATCACATCACTTTACAAGACACAAGAAGTGTTGAAATAAAATAGCTACTTTTGTAGTGATATTGTAGCATATTCATGTTATAATATCTGAATAAATATTATCAGCTCTACTTTGTATTGAGCACTTTTTAAAAATAGTGTTTCCTTTGGACAAGGTATATTATTCCACCCATACTCATGTATATATATATATATATATATATTCTAATTCAAAAGGTCAGCCACTTACACTACTTTGGTTTAAACCTTTCTGTATCTTCAGGTATTTCTTATTAACTTTTATAAATATGTATATGAATATGTATATTTTATATTATGTTAAAAAAATATGTATCTTCAGGCATTTTAATTTATATAAAAGAGTTAACATAAAATCCCTAAAAAATTGAAACCAAGATAACATAATTGGCTGACCTTTCAAGTTAGAATATTTAAAAGCTCTACATTAAATATGTATAGAACATGTTTTAATACGGCTGCTTCCTGGTTTAATTTGGCTCTGACCAATAATTGGTTAATAATTGTAAGACCAATATTATTAAGGAATTATTACTATGCAGAGGACCAATATGATTTATGAATTTACATATCCCTTAAGGAAGTGTGTTCTTAATCAAACCAAATTTATAAATAATTATATTGGATATGGTGCTACATGCCTATCAGGAAGAATCATGTTACATCTCTCTGACCATAGGTCAATTCTAACCTATTTAGACACACAGAAACCTACCTAACTCCATCCACAGCATAATTATAGAAAATACCACAGTAATAGTCTTATCCACATCTCAAGAATGCTAAAATTACGGATAGCATTAATGATAATAAAGAAAAAGCCAAACCTCAATAATGTCAACTATAAACATGGCCACAATATTGTGATTGTGTTTGGAATAAAAAGTTCTTATCACTTCAGACACATATATTTAAAAATCTATATATTCAGTTAAATTATTTTTAAAGTCCTTGATAATAGCTGGATGTGCATTGTGGTACAGTGGATATCAGCTCAGAACGTCAAATCGAGGAGCTGAGTTTGAATTTCAGTTGAATTCCTTGCATTCACTTATACACAAATACCATTAGGAAAAGTATTAATCAATCTCTTCCCTCCAGTAATGGGTTTAATAATAGGACAGATTGGGTTCTATAGCCTTAGTTGGCAACCAGTCTACCGCAGAAAGCAATAGCTTCCTACTGAGGGATAATCTTCTGCCCAGTCAGTTATGTTTCTTTCAAGACATGATCACCCAAAGTGTGTATCATATATGACACTTTACTAACTGACTGACTGATAATAGCTAATAAAATAGACAAAAGTACTTGGATGTATAGAACATTTGGTAGGCTTTTACATATATTCATTTTCTTTTCTGGAAATAATGTAAGATAAATTGAATAAAAAACCTAATCACTGTACCTTGTCAGTTGTCTTTAATGAAATTTGTATGAAAGGATGGCTGCCCAAATACAAAATTAATTCATCTTCTTTATGTGTCATGTCCTTTCAGGATGTAGGTGAGCATAGCCCTCCACTTACCCCTATCCCTTGTTGCTCTTAACACATTTCCTTTTGGTATCTCTCCCAAACCCTGCTCGACCATCTACTTGCTAAAGTCCATTAAGTATGACTCATATTACTTCCCCATGTCTCTCTTTCCCTCTATCTATCCTATGTGCATAAGATTCTCCAAGCCTTCCTCCCTCATTACATGTCCCAGAAATTTCAGCTGTCTCTTCCTGATGTCAAGTATATGTTCCTTTTCATTTGTATCCTCTCCAAAACCTTGTCATTACCCACTTGTTTGGTCCATGTTATCCTCAGCATCCTTCTGTAGAACCACATTTCTGTTGCTTCGAGTCTCTCCTTCATCTTTGAGGATATCATCCAGCATTCACTGCAATATAGAGGGACAGATATCACATAACATTCTAGTATTCTTTTTTGTTTCTAACAAAGAATGAAAAACTATATTGAAGTAAATAAAATCCCTAGCAAGCAATAAAATTGTATGTAATGTTAAAATAGAGTTAAAAAATAAATTCATATATATTAAAAAAATGATGATTGATATATTTATTTTTTATTTTTTTATTCTTTGCTTATTAACTATTTGTGAGTTATTCAAACATAACACACATTTTGGATTGTAAAAATAATGATTTTTTTTGCATTAACATTTTTTGAGAACAATAATGATTTTTCGAAATACAAGTTCTACTATTTAACCCATACCTGGAAGTCAGACTTGGCTCTCGAACTTCTTACTTTGAGCTTCTATCCAATATACCAAACTTGCATGCTGTGAGAATATCAAGGAGGTTACATTAAAATGTAAAAGAATAAAATAGTAATTAATTGAATCACATGAGATAAATAGTAATCTGTTTCTATGTCCTATTTCTCTTGTATTTACTAAATAGTAATCTGTTTCTATGTCCTATTTCTCTTGTATTTACTAAATAGTAATCTGTTTCTATGTCCTATTTCTCTTGTATTTACTAAATAGTAATCTGTTTCTATGTCCTATTTCTCTTGTATTTACTAAATAGTAATCTGTTTCTATGTCCTATTCCTCTTATATTTATTTTTTAAATGTTTTTAATAAGGATACATATTTTTTAGGTGAAGCTCATATGATATATTTTCAATATCAATATATTCATCTGAAAATTTTACAAATAATGGATGATCGAAGTGTTGCACCCAGGATTATGCCAAAACATGTGTTGCCCTAGGTGTGACATCAGAAAAGTCAAATGCAAGGTTGACCTCATGTGACTTCCCAGCTGCATCTGAGTTGCATGAATAGGAAGGGATAGTATTACAGGGGACCCACTGCAGAAGTGAGGGAGACAGTCTTTCAAATGTTGCAGATAAGAAGATATGGTCTATATTTCAGACAACGCATACACTGGCCAATTGAAAATGACAAAGTCTGGAGATAATTCAAATGTTATGTTATGTTATACAAGGTCTGATCAAAAACCATTGAGACTGGTGCCATAAAAAGAAAACTACAACACATATTTCAACATTTAATCTTCTTCCAATGCTATACACTTTATCCAGCATCTTTTCCATTGATAGAAACATTGCTGGATATCTTTCTTTGGGATAGAGAGCAGCTTCCTCATCACATTTTCTTGGACAGCTTCAAATCATTTTTTTTTTGAAAATGCAAAAGTTACAAGGTGGGACTTGATGTAGTAATGAATAGAACCACAGACTGAGGGATCAGAGAGCAAAGTTTGAATTCCAGTTGGGTTCATTAAATTTACTTATATGTGTGTTGTGGTGCAATGGATATTAACTTGGAATGACAAATCAAGGAGCCAAGTTCAAATTCCAGTTGAATTCCTTACATTCACTTATGCACAAATATCATTGGGAAAGATATTAATATGTCTCTTCCCTCCAGTTATGGGATAAATAACAGGACAGATTGGGTTCTATAACCTTAGTGGACAACCAGTCTACCTCAGAAAGAAATGGCAACCTACTGCGGGATATTCTTCTGCCCAGTCAATCATGTTGCTTTCAAGACAAGATTGCCCAAAGCGTGTATCACATACATCACTTAACTGACTGACTGATATGTCAATATCCTTAGGAAAGGTATAAATCTATCACTTACTCCTGGTCCTAGGTATGATGGTAAACTGCATCTGGCAGCAAGGCCTCTGATTAGGAGGTTATGAGGAGTATGGAACCATCTCTTAATTACTTTTGTTCCCAGTTCCACCCTGACCCAGAGTGGTAGCACTTGTTAGAGTCCTAGCTATGGGCAAATAGTTATCCCCCAAACTGGAGTCAAAAACTATGAAAGAATAAAGACTTTTATAGAAATATATACATAAAAATAGACTTTTACAGAAAAATTTACATTTTTGAAGGAAAAAATATAACCATAACACATTTAAAAAAAACAATTATTACCAGCAATACATTTTTGAATACAAAACTAGAAAATATTTTCAGTTTTCTGAAGTAAAAGAATAAATTAAAAAAATCTTTCATCAAAATGTGACTAAATCAACCTACTCACTATAACATTAAAAAAAAAACAATCGTAAAACACTACTTTTTTTGTCATTAAATAACCTACAGAGATTGATATGCTGTTAAACAAAACTCAAAATCACTTCTCCCTACAAGCTATGGGTAAATAGCTAGACAGACTGGGTTCTATAACCTTGGGTGGCAACTGATCTAGGAGAAGGAAAAACTTTGAATTCAAAACCAGTCTGGACGGGGACTACTTTGCCAAGAGGATAAAAGGGTTTGTGTCGGGTCAACACACCTACCTGGAAAAAGACAAGTTATGGAAGCATTGATGACAACAGCCAGCCCAGAACAGAATATGATGATGAGGGTCATCAATGGCCTATGCCCCACAAAGAGCGATGGACTAAGAAGAAGAAAAGTTACAAGGGGCAAGAAATGAGAAATATGTTGTTGTCTGACCTTGTGAATTTTAGCCTTGGCCCAAAACTACTGCATAAGCTTTGGAACCTCTCTGGTATGATGGAATGGCCACGATTAAACTTGGTGTGCATGTGCCACAAAGTTCAAGGTCTATCTATGTCAAGTGGCTTCATTCTGCAGATTATAGCTCTGTTGCCATAGCAACAGTTCCAATACTTTCTGATCAGACCTCGTATATTTTTTTTTTTTTTTTTTTTTTAATCATTTCACCCCGAGCAAGGCAGAAACGCCACTGATGTGCAGGGGGTTACATAAATGTAGAAAGATTAATTAGAAAAGAGTGAGGAGTACAAGCTAGTTAGAAAGGAACAATAGAAAACTGAGAAAGCAGGTGCAATGACAGGTACATGGGTGGAGAGAAAGGGAAGGTTATACAGGGGAGGGGAGAGAGAGCTAGAGGCCAGTGGTTAGTAGGTGAGTATTAACTTTGCTTTTAAATTTCTGGAGGTCGTAGCCGTCAGGAAAGCAAGAATACGGGAGTGAGTTCCACAGGCGGGAAGTGCGAGAGAGGAAGCTGCAGGAGTAGAATAAGATGGATGTCATGCTTTGCACCAAACATATTCAGAAATATCTAAACTGCCAGTTGTATGTAAATGCTTTCTAAGATCAATGATTAAAAACAGCTTTGACTAAGTGAAGCCTGTAGATCTTGGACCATCCTTCTTTTAATATTGTGGACAGGGGCTATGGAATCACAAACAAAGAATTGTAACAGATAACAGAAACCACATCACATGAAGATTTTCAAGAGCAGCAACAACTAAAATGAATGGGACTTGAAGAGAAAATGATGACATAATCAAAATGTTGATACTTCATACTACTTCAAACAAAAGATCAGAAAGGAAACTCACATTAGTACAGGAAAGCATAACAGCAGATTGAGAAACCTATTTTTCTGACAAACTGTTTGCTAAGGAAGATAGAAATTTCCACCTAAATAAACCCCATAACTCCCAGTGGTACATAAGTCATTGATAACCCCTCACCATCAATAAGGAAGTCATTGATGCTTCTGTAACTTGTCTTTTTCATAGATAGAAGTGTTGACTCCTACACAATACCATTTCTCCTCTGGGTGAAGTAGTCTGGTTGCCAACCAAGTCTATAGAACTCAGTCTCTCGTGGTATTTAACCCATTGCTGGAGAGAAAAGAGATGGATTATTACTTTTCCCAAGAGTATTTGCATTTAAGTAAATGCAACAAATTCAACTGGAATTAGAACTCAGGTTTCTTTGATTTCTCATTCCGAGCTGATATCCACTGCATCGTGACACACATCCACATGAATTTTCATATAAATTCCAGCTGACAGTAATTCTAATTGTTCAGCCAATGAATGCCAAATGTTTCTTTATAAGGAAAAAGCTAGTCTCATCATTATGATGAGAAACAAAATCTCATTTAACATTGAATTATGACAAGACATTCAAACTTTGACCCTGCATTTGGCATGTTATTCTTATTTCGTTAAATTTAGGTTACATATCAAATTTTATAGAAGCAATTAAACTACTCTAACTCTGGAGGAAATCTACATTTTCCAGAAGACAGTAAATACATAGATTATCAAAGAACAAATGTCTACAAAATACAAGAAAATAATGATTCACTTAAAGACTGTGAAATTGTTGCTGAAAAACTGATATTCTCAAAATCTTAATTTTTTAACTTTCAGGAAAAAGTAAATAATTCCTGGGATTTAAATAAGAATCACCAAATATATGTTGTTTAGTAAGTCACTATGCACTAATATCTTTTTATTAACATACATGTTCGAATACAGGAGTAGAATATGATTAAAAATTATAAACAATTTTGTAAGTGACATGTGTTATTACCAAATATAAGCTTGGATCCTTCTTATTTTGTTTCTAAACTCCACAATCAGTTGCTTTTGGTTCTTGTACTACCATTATTTTGTATGGGAAGAGATTTAATTTTTTTTTGAAGGTCTCATGAGCTGTTCCAAGATCAATATATTGCTCCCATGATAACCTTTGTAATGGTTTTCTTGGACTCTGCTGTATATTGTCAGAAATATACAACAGTTTCTTCCCTGATAAATTTGCTAGACTTCCACAACTTTTGACATCTTTCACTGATCCTGTTGCCTGAAATTTATCAGCAATGTTATGAAATGCATTGCAATGTCGAACAGGTGTATCTGAAAATTTATCAACAAAACCATTTCACACCAAATCTGTGTATATACTACATTCTCAAAATACATATTCGACAAAAAATAGATGTTTTTCAGTTCTTCAAAATTGATTAGGAGTGAAATCTGAAATATATAATATGATTAGAAAAATGCACAGTAAGTTTCTGAACAACTTGTTTGTATATATATATATATATATATATATAATACTTGTATATATATATATATATAATATTTGTAATACTCTGTAATACTTACAGAGTCTATTTAGTTATTATTTTGAGTATATATATATATATATATATATATATATATATATATATATATTTGTCAACCATATATAGGCCTGTTTCACTGTATTACAGCATATCAGTGTGACTAGACACATCTACTTGCTTCTGGCCAGGATAGAAACTTGACCGATTTGGTATCAGTCAAAGTTACTACCCACTAAGCCATAGGCACATGGAATCAGAGAAGGGAAATTTGAATGTGTTGTATAAAAGCAGTGCATACACACACCAGTCACCGAAAGAACTCAATTCATTGCTGAGGAGACTAATGCTTATATCACAGAAGTGGGAACTGTTTTTAACTGTTTTATATATATATATATATATATATATATATATATACTAGCAGTATAGCCCGGCGTTGCTCATGTGTAATGAAAGCTTTAAAACTAATCCATGGTCCTGGAGCTCAGACTCTTTGGACATTGGCACGAAAGACTAAAAAGCAATAGTTGTTTCTAAAATAAGTTTTTTCATTGTAAACTGAATATTGAAGGCTAAATAAGTCCTCTGAGTAAATGGTATCATGACTGAGATTAAGAACTACACTTATACCTACTTAGAGCCAAACCTGAAGCAAAAATTAAAATAAAAGGGCTGAAAAAAATACAGACATACAGGCAGATAAACAGACACACACACAAACATCTTGCCTTTTATATATATATATATATATATATTATCAATTTTCTGCACTATTGTAAGAACTGCAACCTTGAAACTTCTGAATATTCTATCTTATGTTTTTGTCTATGAGTGTATCAAATTTGATTAAAATTGGACCACTCCTTCTATAACCTGATTTTTTTGATTATTGATTTTTGATATTTATCAAGGGTACCTTAACACAAAACCTAGCTAAGAACACTTGCAGATGCTTATAGTACAACTGTGTAAATTTTCAAGAAAATTGGTTCAGCCGTTTCGGAGTCTATAGGTAATAGACACACACACACAGAGACACACACACACATACACACACACACAAAATTCCATTCATAAATAAGTTTATATATATATATATATATATATGAAAATTATAAACAATGTTGAAAGTGATGTCTGTTATCATCATGATAGGCTTGGATTCTTCTTATTTCTTTTTTGAACAATTTCATTGCTCACTTGAAATAAAATGAACAAATGCTGTTATCACTGCTTTTAGGTCATGCAATGTGTGCAAAGGACCTTGATGCATTGCAGATTTTGCTGCTCGCCATAGATAAATATCTGGTGGATTTAGAGCTGTTTAATGTGAAGGCCACTCATCTTGAGAAATAATGAAGTCTGCAAAACTTTTCTACAAAAACTGCATAGATCTGTGAGATGTCTGGGCAGTAGTGCCATCCTTTTGAAACCATGAGTAATTGATTTCCTCTCTTTTGTGCTGACTAATAAAGGTGGGAAGAATCTATAGTGCTTCCTTTTTATTGTCTTCATATAGAAAATAGGGCCAACAACTCAACGTCTGGAAATTGCAGCTCATACTCTAACCTTGAGATTACGTAAGGGTGTTTCATGCAAACTGTGGGATTATTTGAGGATCACAATCTTGTGTTTTACAAATTAACCAAACCCGAGATATTCTACCATGCTTTGTTGGCAAAAATTGTCACATCCAACACATTAGCAGTATCCTTTTCAATAAATTAATTAAACCCTCTATAATAGAACAGTCACTTTTCATGATCAGTTGTATTCAGTTCTTGTACCACCATTATTTTTAATGGATAAGTTTTTAATTTTTGTCTAAAAGCCTGATCAACAGTTCCATGACCAATATCATACTGCTTTCATTATGATTTTCTTGGACTCTGCTGTATACTGCTAGAAATATCTAACAGTTTCTTCTCCGATAGCTTTTCTGGTCTTCTACATTTAGCATCAACTACCAATCCTTTTACCAAAAAATTATCAACAAGCATTGCAATGGTGAACAGATGTATCTGAAAATTTATCAGCAAAATGATGTTGCACCAAGTCTATATATCTCGCATCTTCTCAAAATAAATGTTTAATGAGAAATACACATTTTTTAGTAGCTAAAACCAAAATTGGGTGAAATATGAAATATAATAATATGTTTAAAAAAGGAGCACATTAATTTATGAACACTCTGTATAAGAAAGTTAAATTATGCCTTCGACATGAAATGGTAAAGGTAACATTATTTGTAACCTCTTGGGTGTCTGATGTGATTTAATAGCAAGCTTGTCTCACTAGAATCATTACAATTGAGTAGTAAGTTTGATCCTCACTGGGTGTCCCATATTTTTGGCTTTGTGTCACATCTAATCTGCACTTAGAAAATCACCATTAGCTTGATTAAAGATCTGTCATTCATTGACCGAGCAGTCAGTACAGTTTTCAGTTAAAATTTATAAAATCTTTCTCTTAAAACAAAATTTCAGAAAAATAGGTTTCTCCAGTCCAGTAGCTGTTATTGCTCTTTCTAGTAATGATGGAAGCTTTTCTGAAAGGGTTTTGTGCTATGCACAACATCTATATAAAAATCTCAGTCTAATATGGCTATTTAAGAAAATGAAAAGAGAATATTCTACCACTCTATAAAGATACAAATTCTGCCTTTTCCACATATAAATACCATTATATTTGATAAGGAGGAAACATCTACGACACCACTATCATTTTTTTCTCAATATTTGAAAATAGAAACAATTTTTAAATTAATGTGTAATTAGAGATTCTTGATAAAATCCAAAGAGGAATCTGCATAGTTATTAGACCTACCCTGGCATCATGGCTTCAATCACTTTCCCACTGCTGTAATGTAGTTTGACTGTGCCTTTTTATAAATACAAGGTAACCAAAAAAGTTCTGTCCATGTTTAAAGAAAAAAAGAAAATACTTCACAGTATGTGCAACTTATATCTAGTCTTCGAAGTAATCTCCATCGGCATCCAGCACCTTCTGCCAATGTGTCTCCAGCTGTTCAATGCCCTTGCGGTAAAACTCAGGGGGTTTTGATGCAAAGAAGTCTGTGAGGTTTTTGTGCAAATCTGCTTCATTAGTGAAGGATTGCCAACAAAGATGATTATCCAGGGAGTGGGAGAGGTGGTAATCAAATGACGCAAGGTCAGGGGAATAAAGTGGATGGCAGAAAGTCTCCCACCCAAGTTGGTCTATGGTATCCCTGACCACTCACCGGACATGCAACCTGGCATTGTCATGGAGGAAAAAGCAAACCTTTGCGATTTACCAGTGCTGGCTTCTTCTGGCACAATGCCTGTTGCACACATTTCAAATGCTGTGAGTATAGATCTCCAGTGACTGTTTGGCCCATTGGTAGCAGTTCATAATGAACCACTTGATGATCTGTCCACCAGACACAAAGCATAATCGTGCATGGGTGCATAGGCAGTCTCACGGTGTGAGGGACAGCATCCTGAGGAGACAACCAATGTCTGGAATGCTTGGGAGTTTCATACAGAACCCACTCTTCATCACTGGTAAGCACTCAATTGAATAAGAATGTGGTACGATGGCAAGAAAGCAGTGATACACAGGCTGCCACTTGTTGTTCTTTGTAGATCTCAAATAGCATTTGCAGAACCCACTTGCTCAGTTTGTACATCTTACCTAGGCAATGCAGGTGAAGACTAACTGTTTCATCAGAAACATTGAACTGTTTTGCAAGTTCACAACACGTTAGACTACTGTCCTCTTCAATGGTCACCTTCAGAACTCCGTAATTCAAGACCTGTGGTCATTCACTGCGAGACTCATCATGGAGAGATAAATCTCACGACTTGAATTTTCAAAACCAATGCCTAGCAGTACGTTCATCCACAGCACCATTCTCAAATGCTTGACATATGCAGCGACTTGATGCAGCTGCTGATAAGCCCACTTTGAAGTCATAAAGCAAACAGCCCCAAACAAGATCTCTAGACACTTTCATCTTTCTCACAGCTGTCCAGCTTATAACTGATGGCCAGGCATAGTGCACATGTTTTTTATAACGTCTGATGTTTCTATCCAAATTTGAAAACAATTATTACATGCATTTTGTATATATTTCATCTTCATTCAATGACTAATAAAAAATACGGACAGAACATTTTTGGTTACCTTTTATTTTCATGCTAATTGTTTAGATAAACTTTCTACTGTGGTGCCTTGATTTTATGAATTTAACTAAATTGCCAACAATGTCTCATCAATTTACAGTTGAATTGGTTAGATATGACCATAAGTTCTATAATAAGTTTTTTTGTCACATTTTTCACTTGCTCTATGCTTTCAAGCCAACTTTGATCTTCAAAAATTAAATGCAATGTCTTCTTGATTCCCATGATTATATTGATGTTACTCATTAATAATACAGTGAAATGATAAGAAAAAAAGGGTTTTCTTCACATGGATTTTATTTTATTTAAATATTACTGTTTTAAGATTAATATTTTATAATTCTTTCTTTCTTTGTTCTGTTGGATTCACTTTCTTTAAAGTGAATTAATCATAGTTTTTGCTTAATGGGGTATCAAGTTTTTAGAGATGTAGATTTCATATTTATGAATTTTGTTAATTCTAAAGAGTCCTTTTCTTCAATCCTGAATTTGATGGTTTTTCAACACTAGATACTTCAAAGGAGTGTCTCTTTTATTGTTTGTGATAAAAGAAAATGACACTTATACTCAGAATCAGGAAGAAAGAGTTAAAATTTCTAAAGCTCATGATGAGGAAACAGGGCTTAGAGAATTTTACCCTCACTGAACAGATTGAAGGCTTCAGAGACAGAGAATAACAAAGCATAACAAACTTAGTGTGCAGTGAATAGCTTATTTAATGAGTTTGTATAAACAGATTTCAGAACAGAGATTAGAAGAAACAAACACTGCAACAAGGATAGGAAGTTGTGGAGGGCTATGATAAAGCACAGTCTGAAGAGACATAGTGTATAAAAGGGACTTAATACATCCATTCCATTTTACATTACATCCTTTTTAAAAAAACTGATAGAGCTATTTAATAACAATCAAAATGACTATTCTGGTAAAAAAAAAACTTGCCTTCTGAAAGTAAAAAAGAAACAACTCAAAAAAAGTCTTTTAAAAATCACTTAAGTTCCAAAAACAACTGAGAGGCCACAAAATGATGGTGATGTTGGCCTAAATGTTATTCTTTAGAAGGATACAATCTGTTTAAAGACTGATTTTTTTTTATTATTGTTGTTGTTGTTGTTATTCTTCAAATATGTCTGCTGTAAATTTGTGACAGCTTTTCATGGCTTTAGATCATGTAATTGAGAAGTTAAACAATCAGTTTGAAGAGGAAGTAACTGCTATGTGCTCAAGATTCGGTTACAGCCTACTGTCCGTTTTGGCACAGAAGGTCAGCTTAATAGATTTTTTTGTATTTTGATTGTGCTATTTGCTTTCTATTAATTTTTTCTCTTAGCATCATTGTTTTTTTTTCTCCTTTCTTTTGGTTAACTTTTTTGGTGTTTTATTTGCTATCAGTTTTATTGTATTTCTTTTTGTTTTTTATTTTTTATCACATTTTTTTTCTTTAATTTCCTTCATTTAATTTTTTCTAATATATATTTCTATTAATTTTCTTTTTTTTTAATTTTCTTGAATTTAATTCCTTTTTATCTTGTTTCTTTCATTTATCTCTGTTTTTACACTTTTTCCTTACTGTCTGTTCATCTTGCTCTTATTCTGAATGGCACTATTATTTCATACTGTCCATTTTTATTAACTTTCTTTTAATTTGTTTGTTAACTTGTTTACAATATTTAATTTATCTGTATTTCTTCCCTTTTCATTTTTATATCCAGTTTTATTTTGTCTCTAGTCTTCTTTATGACCCATAAACATCTCTTGCTCCAATAATTTTTAAGAATGTTTCACAGGATTATTTGTTTGTCTTTTTGCAAGCTCATCCTATCAGTCTACATAGATATGTAAAGATAGACATGCATTTACATAAGTAAACATATACTGTTAAATATAAGGGACAATGAATGTCTATTATGTTTAATCATGAGCCATTCTAAACATCATATTTTGGCTTTTATTTCAGTTGAAAATAAAGACAAAAATTCTCCAACATTTGGATAATTTTTTATTAAGTTGGTTCTAAGCTTTCGGCTCACATGAGCCATCTTCAGAGAGATTACAAGGACGTTAACACAAAAACATCCACCATCAGTGACAATTTTATCTTGTGTTGACATAAAAGCAATGCGGTGTGATGCCATAGAACTGCATTACAAATTTGCGAACGGCATTTGCTATTTTTGGTAACTGTTGCCATTGCTTAGCAGAGTTTTATGTCAACACAAGATAAAATCGTCACTGATGGTGGATGTCTTTGTGTTAATGTCCTTATAACCTCTCTGAAGATGCCTCATGTGAGTCGAAAGCTTAGAAGTAAATTAATAAAAAATTATCCAAATGTTAGAGAATTTTTGTCTTTATTTTCAGCTTAAATAAAAGCCAAAATATGATATTTAGAACGGCTCATGATTAAATATAATAGACATTCATTGTCTCTTATATTTAAAAGTATATGTTTAGAAAATTATCTGCTGCCTCAATACACTAAATTTACATAAGTAAATGCATGTTTGTTTTTAAATAAAGAGGAAGAGAAACCAAGAAGTACCAGAACGAAAAGAGACATAAAATAATATAAAATATTATTATTCAAACTTCTTTGATAGTTGGTTTTATTCTTATAATATGTGAGATGTTCTGAAAGTGAGATACAATATTTAAGAATTCAGCATGTCTATTACTATATGAATAATACACTGTGAATATGTTACCAATATTATTAGGTTATTTTCATGCAGTTGAGATTGATGCACTTGTCTCCACCCACCTTAGAACAACTAAATAGCCTTTTTGAAGAATATGGTATCAGGAATTGGGGTCACTATTGCAAAAAATGTCATCTGTGTGGAATTATTATCTAGAAAAAAATATTTGAGAATCTCAAACCAATGATAAACTAAAACCAAAATATGCCAACCATATCAATGGAATCATTCTTTTGTCAGGGTGGTAACGTGTAGAATGGTTTTGTCATGCAGCAAGATGATATGTAACTTCTAGTGGCCAATTTTATGGACCACTGACTTTAGAAGATAAAGTTCAACAGCCATCTCCCAAAGTTTTCCCATCTATCAAAACTTCAACTGACATAACATTATTACTTCTTGTTAGTGAATGTTGATGTTATACATGAATGTCATGCTGTAGATTGACAGACTTCTTTCTGAATATACTACACCAGATTAATGCCTGCTTTTGGCTCATTACATATTTGCCAGCAACTAAAATGGATAAATGATGACAATGAAGATTTTAACATTTCAAACTACTTCATATAAAAGATTAACAAGGAAACCCTCCCATCAGTACTCGAAAGAGTTATAACAGATACTGAACTTGAGAAATGTATTATCCTAAAAAATTGTTTTAAGAAAAAGATTTTATGAATTACAAATGACATGTTCCTATCAATACTGGAAAGAGCAATAACAACTACTGGACTTGAGAAACCTATTTTTTTGAAAGATTGATTTAAGATAAAGATTTTATGAATTACAACTGAAAATTGAATCCAGAGCAAAATCTACTGCTAAAAAGATTGAGTCACTATGTCGATCCAGGATGTTTTTTCCACCTGAATCCATCCTGCATATATACAAGTCAACCATCCGTCCATGCATGGAGTACTGCTGCCATTTATGGTCAGGTGCCCCAGCCATTCTCCTCAGTGGTCTTGACAAGCTCCAAAGGAGAGTCTGTAATGTGATAGGTACTGATCTGGCGACTTGACTGCAGCCACTTCCCCATCGTCGAAATGTAGCCTCCCTTTGTCTGTTCTATAAATACTTTCATGGCTTCTGCTTGGACAAGCTTAAGTCACTGATGCCTCCTCAGCAGGTGTTTACTCGTGCAACCAGACTAGCAACTGGGTCCCACCCATTCACAGTCAGGTTAGCCAAATGCAGACGACAATTCTACTCCTGCAGCTTCCTCTCTCGCACTTCCTGCCTGTGGAACTTGCTCCCGTATTCTTGCTTTCCTGACGGCTACAACCTCCAGAAATTTAAATGCAAAGTCAATACTCATCTACTAATCACTGGACTCTAGCTCTCTCCCCTCCCCTGTATAACCTTCCCTTTCTCTCCACCTATGTATCTGTCATCGCACCTGCTTTCTCAGCTTTCTATTGTTCCTTTCTAACTAGTTTGTACTCCTCACTCTTTTCTAATTAATCTTTTTACATTTATGTAACCCACTGCACATGAGTGGCATTTCTGCCTTGCTCGGGGTGAAATGATTAAAAAAAAAATGAAAAAAAAGAAAGCTCCCATCAATACTGAAAGGAGGTATAACAGCTACTGGACTTGTGAAACCTGTTTTCATAAAAGATTGTTTTAAAAGAAAAACTTTATGAATTATAACTGAAAAGAAAGCTCCTATCAATACTGGAAAGAGCAATAACAGCTACTGGACTTGAGAAACCTATTTTCCCGAAAGATTGTTTAAAGAGAAAGATTTTATGAATTACAACTGAAAAAGCTTCCATCAATACTGGAAAGAGCAATAACTTCTATTGGACTTGAGAAACCTATTTTCCTGAAAAATAGTTTTAAGAGAAAGATTTTATGAATTACAAGTGACAATGATACTGGCTGATCACTTAATGGATACCAAAAGGAAACAACAAATATTACCATTTCTATATATAGCAGAATGTTCAGTGTTAATGTGTTGAATTTTTGTCCTTAGAAAAATCTTACTAGACTTCTATGTTCAATGTTTTATGGTTGCAGTCATCTTTATTACAAATTTATATATTCATGTGCACAATATTAAATCTGTTCTGTTTCATTTGTCTATCTGTACATTACTTTTCATTATCTCCTGTATAATTTGATGCTTCTGCAAACAATAGCAGCTGTGTCCCCAGGAAAACCATCTTCAAGTAATGGTTCTGGGTTTAGGCTCTTATTATTAAATCATAGCACCTCAACTGTACCACACAATATCACCAAACTTTGGTTTTTCATTATTCTGTGGGAATTCTAGATGAAAATATAACCTCATTATCAATTTTTGCATTTGGAACTTTTCATCATTTATGATCTTAGAAAAGTATTAATTCAAAGGCACAATATTTTTATACTAAAGTTAACTCAATATATGCATTGTGGTGCAGTGGAAATTGACTCAGAACAACAAATCAGGAAGCCAAGTTCGAATTCCAGTTGAATTCCTTGTATTCACTTACATACAAATACTTTGGAAAGGTATTAATCCATCTCTTCCCTCCAGTTATGGGTTAAATAATAGAACAGATTGGGTTCTATAGCCTTGGCTGGCAACCAGTTTATCGCAGAAAGCAATGGCAGCCTACTGCGGGATAATCTTTTGCCTAGTCAGTCATTTCTCTTTCGAGACATGTTCGCTCAAAGCGTGTATCACGTATGACACTTAACTGACTGACTAACTCACTACAAAGCTTGAGATTTGCTCAAAGCAGATGTTACCATTAAAATGGTAATGATGATGTGTATAATATGAATGAAAGTGAAGTTAATAGAAAGGGAAGATTATAAGAGTACAAGGAAGATAAATAATGAGTGCCTCTTAATTTAAAAATGTTAAGAATATAGAGTCCAGGGTAGCACTCAAGTGGGTGTCTGTTCCCAAAAGTGCCAGTTCTCATTTGGAGCACAAGGAAATGAGGTTGATTCAGTTTGATGGAAGTGAGATGGCATGTTGTAGATGTATAGCTTTAAACTGGATGAAATAATAATGACAAGATGCTGAGTAATGAACATGAATTTCAGTTAAAATGTCATGACTTTCTGCAACATCCAATTTGGAATTAATGGCTTTCTGGATGTTTTTATTTTTTAACCAGCTAAGGTAATATCTGTCCTCCTATATGGCATTGGCTGCTGGATGATCACTTTAAAGATGAAGGAGAGATTCAAAGCAACAGAAATATGGTTCTACAGTAAGATGTTGAGGATACCATGCATCAAACATGTGAGCAATAACAAGGTTTTGGAGAGGATGCAGATGAAAAGGAAACTTATTCTAAACAGGATGAGATGGCTGAAGTTTCTGGGACATGTAATGAGGAAGAAGGGCTGGGAGAATCTGATACTCACAGGTCAGATAGAGGATGGAAATGAAAAGGAAACTAATACTTAACATCATGAAAAGACAACTGAAGTTTCTGGGACATGTAATAAGGAATGAGGGCTTGAAGAATCTGATACTTACAACACGGATTAAGAGAAAGAGAGACAGGGGAAAGCAACATGAGGCATACTTGATAGGCTTAAGCAAGTGGATGGCGGAGCAGAGTTTGGGAGAGGTACCAAGAGAAAAGGTGTTAAAAGCGACATGGGATAGGAGTAAGAGGAGGTCCATGATCTTCTACATCCTTAAGGGACACAGAACATAAAAGAAGAAAAGAAGAAAAAAAAAAGGTAAGGTTCTTTATTTTACAGAACAATAAAGGTATCCTGTGTACTATGGTGCCTGCTGAACACTGCTTCTAGAATTTACTGCTAGGTAACACAGGTAAGCAGATTTAATGATATAGATTTGCTTTTATGGTTGAGCCATCATTGTTCTCATCCTGAAGGGACATGGAATACAGAAGAAGAAAAATGTTTTTTTTTCTCAATTTCAGAATATTGTAAAGGTGTATCTTAATTGTTTGCAATATCTCTGTCACTTGAAAATTTTCATTGAAAATTTGAGCTAGCAGTGCTTATCATAGATAATAAATAATTTAATGTCTTGTAAAAGATAACTTTAAGGATATGGAATGCCAGAACAGTAAATCAATGTGGCCAGATAGAATATCAGTCAGTTAAGTGCCATATGTAATACATGCTTGGATGAGCATGTCTCTTTTGATCCATGACTGACTAGGCAGAAGATTTTCCTGCAGTTGGTTGCCATTTCTTTTTGTGGTAGACTAGTTGCTAAGATTATAGAACCAAATCTGTCCTACTATTCAATTGATTTATCCAGATCATTCAGTTAAATGCCATATGTGATACATGCTTGGGTGATCATGTCTCTTTCAATCCATGACTGCCTAGGCAGATTTTCCTGCAGTTGGTTGCCATTTTTTTCTGCAGTAGAAGTTGCCAATCAAGACTATAGAACCTGCTATTCAACCCATAGATGGATGGAGAAGAGATAGCTTAATTCCCTTCCCAAGGGTATCTAAACTTATTTATAAATGGAACTTTGTGTGTTTATGTGTGTGTGTGTGTGTGTGTGTGTTTGTTACCTATAGACTCCGAAACGGCTGAACCAATTTTCTTGAAAATTTACACAGTTGTACTATAAGCGCCTGTGAGTGTTCTTAGTGAGGATTTGTGTCGAGGTACCCGCGATAAAAATCGAAAATCGATAATCGAAAACATTGGGTTATAGAAGGAGTGGTCCGATTTTAATCGAATTTGATACACTCATAGACAAAGACGTAAGAAATGATATTCAGAAGTTTCAAGGTTGCAGTTCTTACAATAGTGCAGAAAATCGATAATATATATATATATATATAAAAGGCAAGATGTTTGTGTGTGTGTCTGTTTATCTGCCTATCCTTCATACAAATCCACAATTTTTATCCAATTCTCGCCAAACTTCACACAAATATTCTTTAGAATGAGTCTGAGCTCCAGGACCATGGATTAGTTTTAAAGATTTCATTACACTCAAGCAACGCTGGGCTATACTGCTAGTAATATCATAGAGCTATTTTTTTTATAATAAAAAAAATCATGTTATAGAAGGAGTGGTCTGATTTTAATCAAATTTGATACACTCATTGACAAAGACATAAGAAACAATATTCAGAAGTATAAAAGGCAAGATGCTTGTGTGTGTGTCTGTTTATCTGCCTGTATGTCTGTATTTTTTTCAGCCCTTTTATTTTAGTTTTTGCTTCAGGTTTGGCTCTAAGTAGGTATAATTGTAGTTCTTAATCTCATCCATGATACCATTTACTCAGAGGACTTATTTAGCCTTCAAAATTCAGTTTACAACAAAAAAGACTTATTTGATATCGATACCAGGAAAACAAAATTTGACTTACAGCCATTCATTTTTCTTTCAGTCTACGGTTTCGCTTGAACTGGAAACAACTATTGCTTTTTAGTCTTTCGTGCCAATGTCCAAAGAGTCTGAGCTCCAGGACCATGGATTAGTTTTAAAGCTTTCATTACACCCAAGCAAGCTGGGCAGTACTGCTAGTATATATATAAAAGGCAAGATGTTTGTGTGTATGTCTGTATATCTTCCTGTATGTCCTTTATACAAATCCGTAATTTTTATCCGATTCTTACCAAACTTCACACAAATATTCTTTAGGCTGAGTCTGAGCTCCAAGACCATGGATTAGTTTTAAAGCTTTCATTACACCTGAGCAACACCGGGCTATACTGCTAGTTTGCACATAAGTGAATGCAACAAATTCAACTGGAATTTGAACTCAGCTCTCTGATTTCTTATTCAGAGCCAATATCCATTACACCACAATGTAAACAGATAACATATATAAAACAGGAATAATATTTTAGGCGCACTTGTATGTAAAACTGTGTAAGCAAATAACAGAGATTTTGTCAGTGGCAGGCACAGGATCATATACGCAGGTGGAGAGAAAAAATAGTAACACAGGATTCCTATTGGAACAAGACATGAAGAAATGCATTCTGAGATACTGTCAACTCTCTTATAGAATAATAGTTAAACTGAAAGTGAAAATTTAATATATCTATTGCAGATGTATATGTACTTACAGCACAAAGTACAGGAGGAAAGAAAATCCCAGATAATGCCAAGATTCAGTGCAAATCAAAGCAATTACTATCATCATGGGGGACCCAGATGCCAAAGTAGTGTAGGAGCATGATGGTGAAATAGTTGGCAAATCTAGTCTATAGACCTGTAATGAACTTGGAGAAAAATAGGTCTAAAGTTGCATGGTCAATCACAAAGTAGTAGCCAAGACCTGTTTTCAAGAACATCTACAATGTTTATGAATATTGAAAAAACCCAGTTGACTTCATAACGATCAATAAGAGCTTCAGGAATTCAGTTTTACACTGTAAAATATATCCATGTGTTGACTGGAAAATTGAAGATGGCGAGAAATAAAAATGCCCAAAAGAACAAATACATTTGAGAAATCTTGATGACAAAAGAGGATAACCCCCAAAACACAAAAGTATGGAAGGACAAGAAATGTGAAATTCTGAATGGAAATCGACACTGACCAAATAGAACAGGAAAAAAAGCATTAGGATAAGATAGAATTGTAATAAAGATGCTGGTAGTCTTACATAAGTTTGGTATCAACAAAATTAAGCAGGGGTGATATGCCAGAAGATCTAAGTAAATCACCTTTCATAGCATCATCTAAGAAGCCACTTGCAAATGAATAAACTCCACAGAACATTCAGCCTTATGAGCCAAATAACAAATTCTGATGAATAAAGTGTTTAACAGAATTAGTGTGGAAATAGAACAAAACAGTTCAGTTTCTTTAAAGACACTGAAACAAAAAATGTAATTTTTTAGGTTCAGAATGATATCAGAACGAGAAATATATATATATAATGCTCAGATATTTATAACTATTTTTTACAGATCATTCAAAAGTGTTTGATAAAGTACATCACAAAGAACTGTTTGAAAGCTTGATTTATCTGGGAAATATATTTAAATAATGTTTGATAAAGTACATCACAAAGAACTGTTTGAAAGCTTGATTTATCTGGGAAATATATTTAAATAATCCAGAATAAATATTGGGAGAAAACTGCTTGTATACAGATAGAAAATAAATTTGAAAAATACACAAAAATAGAAAGAAGCAAAATACAAAGATGTGTTCTTTCTCTGGACATATTATTTTACAGGGAGGTGATTCTGAAAGAATTAGAAGTCCTTGCATGTGGCGCAAGGGATATCGGCTCGGAATGAGAAATCGGGGAACCGAGTTCAAATTCCAGTTGAATTCATTGCATTCACTTATGTGCAAATACCCTTGGGAAAGGTATTAATCCGTCTATTCCCTCCAGTTATGGGTTAAATAATAGGCCAGATTGGGTTCTATAGCTTTGGTTGGCAACCAGTCTACCGCAGAAAGCAATGGCAGCCTACTTATGTGCAAATACCCTTGGGAAAGGTATTAATCCGTCTATTCCCTCCAGTTATGGGTTAAATAATAGGCCAGATTGGGTTCTATAGCTTTGGTTGGCAACCAGTCTACCGCAGAAAGCAATGGCAGCCTACTGCGGGATAATCTTCTGCCCAGTCAGT
Organism: Ascarosepion bandense; assembly: GCA_037127315.1. Classification (NCBI taxonomy): domain Eukaryota; kingdom Metazoa; phylum Mollusca; class Cephalopoda; order Sepiida; family Sepiidae; genus Ascarosepion; species Ascarosepion bandense. The sequence continues at coordinate 150,167 of JBBBDQ010029501.1, forward strand.
CATGTCTCTTTCGAGACATGATCACCCAAGTGTGTATTGCACATGGCACTTAACTGACTGACCAGGGTTCATTATTAACAGACACAGTCTCAATGTAATATATACAGATGACACAGAGTTGATAGCAGGTACAGAATGAAAATTACAGGAAAATGTTATTAAAGGAAAGCAAGAAGAACTGAATAGTTTATTTTCCTTTATGACATATTAACCTCTATGGTTTGTTTAATGGTGACAAGATTTTTAGGATAGATTAGTATGAACTGAGTATGCATTCATTGTAAGGAATCAGTTTGTAGATCAGGTTTCATTGACCTAACTTATAAAGAGGGTTTTTATCAAGAGTCAAATGTATTGCTTGTAATATTTTCTTCTAAAAATAAATTGCTTGTAATTTTTTTAATGTATTGCTGGTATTTTAACTATAAAAATATTTTTATACTTTCATAGTGTTTTGACCCATTTTGGGGTTAACTATTTTTCCATAGCTGGTATTCTAATAGGTGCTACCAATCTGGGTCAGAGTGAACATTGAAACAGCAGCAATTAAGAGGTGGTTTCTTGGTTCTCAAAATCTCCCAAACAGAGGCCTTGCTGCCAGTTGTAGTTTATCATCATATCCAGGACAAAAGAAATGATTAAATATCAATTATGAATCAATAGAATGTATGGTTGCCAGTAAAAAGAACAGCCCAAATGTAGAGTAGTAAGCACAATCAAATGCAAAATAAATAACAGAACTCTCCAACAAACAGAATTAACAAAGTTTACAATAAAAAAAAGGAACAGGTGAAAATCAAATAATATCAAGAAAGCAAGCACAGAATATATGGAAGGCAAATTAACATTAATAAGGCAAAATGTTCACAAACTAAGAATTGGCGTCAACACTCAAAAGCAAGTTCAAACAAGTGGACATAGCTTCCTGACTTCTAGCGAAGGCAGAGCAAAACCAAATCATGTCAGACTGCAAACTGGCCTATTTTATAAACTAAGAAAAAATATCCCAGCATACATATGTGTGCTTTTTGCCTATAAAAGGAGAGAAGCAAGTGCTTTGCAGTTGTTCCTATAAAATTGAAATCAACACTCCCTTCAATCTAATAAGTACAATCATACTTAACTTTCCCATGTCCCACTCTTTCTATGGAGGCAATTAATACAAGCAAGATAATGCAGAAATTTACTTATATATAATTTAATATAACTCGCATATAACAAAAATATTTTTTAAGTTTTGATATTTTCGATTTTATCACTAATATTTTATTTTCAACTTTTAATATTTCGAAGTATTTTTAATATTTTACATTTTTGTCTTTTATATTTTGTTTTTGTCTTTTTCACATAAAAAGAGGGTGATCAAAAAGAGGAAATAAAAAAGAATGTTGGAATCAAAAACATAAATGTTCAGTATAGTGCTCCATTTAGCACAGTAAAAAAATTATTTAATTTTGTTCTACCAATAGATTTAGCAAAGAACATTTCTTTTATGGTATATAGTCCAATTTTATCATATTATTTTGAGTTTCAGTCCTTATGAAGTGATACTTCATGTTTATGTGCCCTGAATGTTGATGGTAGACTGAGTTCTGAGCAAGAGATATGGTACCTTGGTTATTGCAATAGATAGTGGTTTGCTCATTTTCAGTTGTATTATGGTGGCTAATAATTGCATAAAGAATTTCACTTCATGTACTGAGGCTGCCAACAACATGTACTCAGCTTAGCATCTTGACAATGCTACTGTAGTTTGCTTCCTCGTTTTCCACACAATCATTGAACTCTTTTATAATTTCCACACAATCATTGAACTCTTCTGTAATAATGCATCAATCTTTTGAAATTCCCTAGTCAACATCACAAAGTCTCTTAAAGTTAGAGACATTCAATTTATTATACACTAAACAGTGTGTTTCTTGTGTTTTGCAAACAGCGTAAGATTCCATGATTGAATTCATGGAATATTGCACCAATTTTGCTACGTAACTTATATCTGCGTAAGTGGCAGTCATGATGAACTTCATAAGATTTGATTGCACAGAAAATCTGAGCTTACAGATACCTACACCTTTTCATGGGTCAATAAAAAAAAACATATACATTTATGCATTCACCAACAGATAACCTGTTTTCATAAGACAGTTCACTAAATTTTACCATGTGCTGATGTTTGTGAAAACAAAAAAGAGGATCATCCTTTGTTTCCTGTTTAGGATGTGGTTTCCAGCTTTCTCTTTTCCAATCTTTTCACTATTTTCTTTTTTTTTTTTTTCAATTGGAGTAGATAGACTAAACTATCGCCCTGTTCACACTCCACCCACGTCTATTTAACAGGTGAAGAGGCTCATCCCTTGTTCCCTGTTTAGGATGTGGTTTCCAGCTTTCTCTTTTCCAATCTTTTCACTATTTTCTTTTTTTCTTTTTTTTTTTTAAATTGGAGTAGATAGACTAAACTATCACCCGGTTCACACTCCACCTACATCTATTGAACAGGTGAATAGGCTCATCCCTTGTTCCCTGTTTAGGATGTGGTTTCCGGCTTTCTCTTTTCCAATCTTTTCACTCTTACATAGCCCCCTGCACATCAGTGGCATTACCGCCTTGCTTGGGGTGATATGATGAAAAAAAACTCTTATTTATTGTCCAATCAGGAGCAGGGAAAAAATCTTAAAAGTTTGTCTGATCCTATTTTTCCTAATTGTATAAACATGCATGATTTTGCCTTCCTTTGCAGAGAGTCTCAGATCATCAGCCAGACGTTTCATCAAGGCCATATGCCTTTGTCACACTCTTTCACACTGTACTAATTGATTCTCCCCTTTCCTCATTTACTTGTCAGCAACAAAAAAGAAAGAGGAATAAAGCCATCATTTCCTTTTCATTTTCACTCAGGACAAATTTTCAACTACTCTAATTGTATACACATCAACAACATCAGATTTGTCTTCTCTTCACAAATCCATTTCATCTGACTAACAGAACTGAACTCTTAAACACATTCAAAAGAAAAACTTTCAAACATAAATGTTATTTCAAAACTACAAAATTGATGTTATTCTTTTTGTTAAAAAATTGACACTTATTAATAAAAACAAGGCCTTTTTATCTTTTGTTCAACCTTCTGATTCTTTCAAATGTGGTGGGCATGGTTATGCATAGAACACACAAACCTTCTGATTGTTACAATCTATATTAGAATGCCAACTATTTTTTGGTAATATTTACTGTCTACTGGTTCAGCATTGCTTTCATCCATTTGATTGATATTCATTTCATAATGCATTGATCGAGATTTACAATCTTTCATTTCATATTTAGTTAGAATTTTTGTGCATTTTGTTTGATTTATCACGATAGAATTATTTTAAACATAAATTGAAAAAGAAAGCTTTCCAATATCATTCATTTTGAATTGTTCATTTACACTTGTCTTTACATATTTTAATTAATGCAGAAAGGCAACTTGAAGTAATGAGTCTATCATCAACCTAAACAATCAAAAGCAGTATTATATTCGAGATGTTTTTTTTTTTTGTGTAAATAAAAATAAAACAAAAGAGTCTGCCAGGGATCAAGATATATTTGCAGGACTTGATTCTAATTTTGTCTGCATTGTTTAAGTCTATATAAGGATTTGTTTTGCTGCCATACAAGTGTGTCATTATTTTTTACTGGCAATGGAATGAAACTCAGATTGTTAAACATATACTTTGCAGTCTATCGGCACATTTAAATATGGTGTTTTTACATCTGCTTGGTAGACAAATAAATTGTGTCGAATAGCTAATTGCATAAAATTCTTACAGATAATAAATATGCAGTGGGCGAGAAAATTTTAATCTAATCCAAGTTTCTGCAATGAATCTTTTATGCATCATTCCAATGTTGTGAGTCTTTGAAGAGATTCTTTTCTGAATGAATTACTTGAGAGAATTATTCTGAGAGGATTATTCGAAAGATTCATTTAGTATGTTGACTTTACATGAAAATACTGAAATATTATAACTTGCCAAGTTACCAAAGTTTTCCTTTAGAACAACATTACAAAAACAACGTTATAAAATAATCTCACTTTGAATTGTTCATTACTAGTTTTATTAGTTTGAATAATGTTAAAGCCAACAACTGACTACAACAGTTTTACCAGGTAAAAGCTCTGTGAATTCACATGTATTGTCCAGTTTTAGGGTAGTTATTTCTTCTTCCATGTCATCTTGCCATTTTACAGACCCACCAGCTTTGATATTGTCAGTCAGTTATATTTGCCATAGGATTATTTCCCATGTTATCACTTGGACTTGATTGTGTAGTTTTATCTTTGTTTCGTCTGTCCATGATGATTTTTCTGCAAATAGTGAAAAAGCATTGCATCATTGACTTCAACCAGTATACGATACAAATCCTATATCATCCATCAACTAACTAAAACACACAAAGTAAAATTGCACACCTGCAAAATCAGATTCAAACAATTCAAAACATTTTGGAAAAACCCAAACCAAGGCAAATTTTACATGTCAGTGTGAAAAGTCTGGATCCTGATTGGATAAAAAATAGAAAATTCATATATGATGTCAATTAAATTTTTTTTCACACCCAAAGAAGAAAATGCCTGCTGGAGCCGGTCACATGACAAATCTACAACTTAAACCACTTTTGGTGACCAGTCAAACTCAGTCAGAATGGGAACGGTATCTAATAGCATCTCACAATGTAAGGAAGAAACTTCAAGCTGACTCAGTCACGTCTCGCCTTTACTTCCAATTTTCTTTTCTTTTCTATGACTAACACAGTAAATTGGTACAAAACAAAAACATTACCCTGAAAAACCGAGTCATACTCTTGAATAGGCTAGTCAGATTGAGCCTATCATATGAATGTATACAATACAAATCCTATATCATCCATCAACGAACTAAAACACACAAAGTAAGACTGCACAACTGCAACATCAGATTCAGTGTGAAAAGCAAAATTCTGGATTCTGATTGAATTAGAAATAGAAGATTCACAATATGATGTTTTTTCACACCTAGAAGTGAAAATACTCTCTGGAAACGGTCACATGATCAGATTCACTACTTAAGGACATTCTGTGACCAGTAAAAGGCAGTCAGAATGGGAGCAGTATCTGATAGCATCTCACAATATCAGGAAGAAACTTCAAGCTGACTTGGTCACAGTCTGCCAACCTCTTCTGCCAACTTTCTTTTCTTTTTTTTCACTCAACGCTGCCAAAGAAAGCAACAATGACAACAACAACAATGACAACAACAACAACAACAGGATGCTATGTCTGCAATAAGTACTATTTCTTTATTTCTTATTTCTCACCCTGTCACAGATCTACCAGAAAGAGGAGAGAACATAAGACTTTATATTCTGCTGCTGCACAACCATGAACTCTAAACTTCTTTGAACATTTTAAATATTTACATTTCTCTTTGAACAATTTTAACTACAAAACTGCATGCATTTCTCAATGAACATTTTTCTTCACACAAATATATTATAGTGTTCAGTTAACAAAATTTCTCTTATGTGTTTCTTCTTACAATTTTGTCATTCTGTTAATAAATCTTTGCTGTAATGTACAAACGAAATATTTTATCCCTCCACATTTCAACATCCAACCTTTAACCTTCTGATATTTAAATTGTGGGGACTTTGGACGTTTTTAGCACAAGGCCAATTTACCAAGCATCACCGCGGCCCCTACACCAGAAGTAAAGAACTGTCAGATGTATTTTCAAAGTTTTCATTAAATTTTACAGACTTGACTCTTTTGATGTACTTAGTTTCAAGCATATATATTAAATAGGTAGCTCTTGATTTATTGTAGCTTATGAAAATTGATTTTTCACTTTTAGTGTCCAATTTCTTTCTGTCTTGTATGTAGGCATAACAAATTGTGCCAAATGTATGCATATTAGCAAGGTTAGGTTTGTGACCTATGAACATTCTGAAGGCAATTTTTTCAGCTCTTTGATTCCAACAGCAATTTCTAATATATGCAGCAGTCATAATGGCATACACCCACAAAAATTTTGATAGCTTCAATTCTATTAATAGACATCTATCTATTTGAAATAGAGATCACCAAGAACGTTTTCATGTACTATTTTGGTGTACAGAGTATGGGGCCAATTTCTCATGTTTAATGTGATTTTTAATTTAAATAGTTTGAAAGTTGCCAGAAATGAACTCTTTGCTGTTATTACATCTTTGGCATTTTATAGAGTCATATGGCACAATGTCAGCTAAATGTTTCTTTGTGGTGAGAAACATATAATATTTTATTTCTACCAAAATAATCATCCATGAAAGAAAGTCCATATTTGAAGCCATTCAAAGATCTTGCTTTAATCAGGCCGGTCAGATCACAATGAAGGTCAAAGATTTAATTGCTCCTTTTGTCAGTAATTTGTTTTTATACTGTACCATTTTGCCTTGAATACATCTTTTGCAGTTCAAATTTAATTTATCAGCAATTTTTATGGCTTCCATAACTTCTTGGAGTTGTATAATGTCTATTAGATTGCAAAATCCAAGAATTTGATGCCAGTTTTCAGCTATGCTTAGCATTTTTAAAGGTTACTGCAGTATTTAAATAATATAAGTATAATTTTTTTTATGTTGAATATCACAGCATTTAGGTAAATAAGTTCTGAGTAATTATGACCCAATTTTACAGAAGCCCCTTTTTCAGTAAGGGTATAGTGAGCTCGTTCATGTTTATTATTTTGGCCTTGTGCTAAACATAACCAAATTCCCAACAAGTTAAGATATCATCAGAAGTTTGGAAAGAATAAAAGTGTTTCATTTGTATGGTTAAGTGGAAATTTATTTACAGAACAGAATAACATCAATTTGGAGGAAGGAAAATTATTAACAGTGGAAATGTTCTAAGAGAAATAGTAGTAAAGAGTGAAATGAATCCAGAGTTTGTTGGAGTAGTAAGGTCTTTGTACCTTTCTTTCTTTTATCAGCCAGCGAGTAAGTGAAGAGGAAGAAAAATCAATAAGGGAAAATTGTACTTATCAATATTCATTTTTAGGAGTTAGTTGAATTGTCTTATTGTTGTTGCTCTCTTCTTCTTCTCTTTGTTGATGGTGAATGGGTGAAGACGAAGAAGAGATAAAGAAAAACAACATGCAAGGAGAAGGAGAGAGAAAGTGAATGTATGTCAATGACACATATGTCTGCTTCAGCGGATTGAAATTTCTCATTTACATTGTGGCGGTGTCCTATCTTGTCTCTGCTTCCATCTGACTGATTCATCTTTCTTTCTCTGTTTATATCAAATAACATTTTTGGCACTGTCTTGTTAATTTCTCTCAGTTTTGTAAATCACTCCCTTTTCATTGGTTAGAAAATAATCCACACTGGATCGCGAAATTGGGCTTTGTCTTTTTCTTTCAGTACGGAATTAATCCTTTTTCCTATTGATCAAAATTAGATTTCACACTGAATAGCAAATCTGTAAACAGTGAAGAGAAGAGGGTCACTTTTATTTCATATTCACCACAGTGGCTTGTACCAAGACTCTAATTTGTTTGACTGTAAGGATGTACAGAGCATTCATTTAAATGCAATCTCGCATATTTCCTTCTTTGTCGCTTATAGTTACTGGAGCATCGCCTCTTTTTAAAGCATTATTACTGTTTCAACTGCTATCTGCCAGTTCAATATGATGGTTTGTGCAGGGGTTACTTAGGAAAAAGTTATGAGAAAGAATGACAGGTTATAGGAGGTGTCAGTAAGTGGGTAAGAGATGAATAAGAATACTGATGAGATGGGAGTGGATGAAGAAATGAGCATAAGAGAGAAGATGCGGGTTAGTGAGATAGAAGATGACTATTGACTTTACATTTAAATTTACATTTAAGCTGTCGGGAAGCAAGTAAACGGAAGAGAATTCCACAGGTGGAAAGTGCAAGAAAAGAAGCTGCTGGAGTAGAATTTGTGTTTTCATTTTATTGGTTTCACAGTAAAAGGGTGGGACCTAGTTGCTAATCTTGTGGCTCGAGAAAATTCATATATAGTGGGTACCAGTGAGCTAAGTTCATCGAAGCAGAAGCCGTGAAAGTATTTGTAGAAGAGACACAGGGAAGCCACATTGCACCTTGAAGAAAGATTAAGATCATTATTGAAAGTAAAAAAAAACTGAAACTCATCTGTATTAACATGCATGATTGTTCCACAGTCAACAGGTAAACAATTTTTTGTTGGAAACAATATCTAGTTCTGTTGGATTCAATTTAAATTATCTAACTTGTTGAATGTATAAAACACATTGGTACAAGAACCTATCAGTGAATCTTAATATTTGAATCAACCAATCAGAACATTTTGTTATTTTTATTGCCTTTTTGTAACTGTCTTCTTGTCAATTAAGAAAAAAATATTTTCTATGTTAACAATATGTTTTAATTCTATTTTCTATATTTTCCTCTTGTCATGTAGCTTTTGTTTTTATATTTCACATGGATTTTAACAAGTTCAATTGAAAACAGAAATAAATTTTCATTATCTGAAACATGTTCCACATCTTTTATGAAATAAGATTTCTTTTTGTTTCTTCACTCAGTACTTTTATGTCCAGGTTTGTGACAAGCATAGCAAGTAATACTTTTGTTCAGTGGATTGGAATTATAGCATTTTTAGGGGGAATTATTTAGTGGGTAATTCCAAAATTTACTTCAAGAATCAGGGATGTTTAACTTTACCACAAGTAAAACAGGTATGAACATTAGTGTATAGCTTTGGTCTTTGCATTCTGATGGTCATTACCGTATTTTCACTACTATTCTTCTGAATCATCTTTTTAGTTTCTTTGAAGCTTTGCAAGAATACTTTGAATCCATCCCTTGTTTCCTGTTTAGGATGCGGTTTCCGGTTTTCTCTTTTCCAATCTTTTCACTCCTTTCTTTATTTTTTTCAATTGGAGTAGATAGACTAAACTATTGCCCGGTTCACACTCCACCCACATCTATTGAACAGGTGAAGAGGCTCATCACTTGTTTCCTGTTTAGGATGCGGTTTCCGGTTCTCTCTTTTACAATCTTTTTACCCTTACGTAGTCCCCTGTGCATCAGTGGCATTATCGCCTTGCTTGGGGTGATATGATTAAAAAAAAAAATAACAGTAAGTAGCTTGTCTTTCTTAGTAATAAACTGTTGTAAATGACTTGAAATCAGATGGGGAACCTTTTAGGAACATAGCTATTAGCAAACGATTGCCAATTATCTGCACTGCCATTATGAATTAAGTGGCTGTGTTTTTGGCTCTTATAATATAATCAGTAATAGTTTCAGCACTTGTTTAGTGTAGAGAGGTTAATTTAGTATAAAAGGATATTATTTTTGGTTTTTCTTTTGATAAACTGTGCTCTCTTAAAATTTGCAATACTTTTCTGCCATAATCAGGGGCTTCAGTCAAAATAAGAGACAAACTTTGATAATTGAAAAATTGTATTTATTTGGCAAACACATTTGCATTCTTTTCACAGGACTCTTTGTTATTGAGATGATCAAATGGTACCAAGATTGTTTTCTTTAATTTTTGGATTTTGCATGTAAGCCCAAAATCTTACCTTTTATAGTTCCTATTTTGATATGTCACTGTTGAAACAATGTCTATTCTTGGGCTTATAACCTGTAGAGTGAGTAGACATTGTTAAATAACAGAACTAACAAACAAGATTAAGAAAATCTGCAATTAAAAGAAAAAGGAAGAGGGAAAAATAGCATAAATCCAAGCAAACAATATATGCAAGGCAAAATGTTAAAAAAAAACTAACCAATTGACATCCAAAAGCAAGTTCAGACAAGTGAATGTAGAGTTCTAACTTCTAGACATTTGCCTATAAAAGGGGAGGGGCAAGTGTTTTCTTATAATATTCAAAAAATACAAAGTAAATGTCACATTGCTTGTCCTCATACTTTTCCTTATTGAATTTTTATTTTGTCACTGTTTGTTTTAAATATCCTTGTTTTTTGTGTTGTGCCCTACAGCAGTCAACATTGTAGCCTCCTGCAGGTTCTACATGGGCCTCTAATAGGCCAAAGATAATTAGTCATAAGAACTATGTGGAACTTAAAACAAAAGACGTATCCTACACTAAGAGAAACAAATTTCTGATAATCCTGGATGCCCTGGAAGCCATTACTACAAGAACAATATCTCTGCTTAGAACAAACATAAAAACACCATAGCCCATTGGTGTAAGTAGGGATACAATGGAGCAGGCACTTAAAAGCCTCTAAATACAGCCTAAGATCTTCTTTGAGAGGTCCATTACTATGTGGGATGTATTGCTGGCAAATGAGAACAATCCAAGAAGCAACATGAGCAGATTTACTGCAACAGCTGCTTGAATAATTACAGCCACCACTGTATTTGCCACAGCTGAACTTGATTATGGAAGTGGAGAAAATGCCTCCACTTCTATCCTGCTCACTGAAAAGAGTGAGAGAGGAAGGAAGGGAAGATGAAAAACTGCCAAAAAGGAAAAGGTATCTGGTCAAAGTAGGGCAGTGAAGGCACTGGTGGAAGCCTAGTCCCAATCCACCCCTACCTTGCTAGTAAGAACTAAATTGAAACAACTGACAGGTAAGGCAAGGAATCTCCACTCTTCCCTTTCTCAGAAGAAAACAAGGGAGAAAATAGAGGGACCCTTTCTCTCAGAGGAAGGTCATCTTAAGGTCTGTTTTCAAGTGCACTCAAGTACCTTTCCAAGCACCCACCTGAGTGTTCACCATAATAAGAATCACAGGCAGTTACTGAAGCTCAAAATGGCACAGATAGAGTCTTCTGAGTTCAAGAAATTGTTTCAAATGCAAGAAATGAAGATCCTGGTTATTCTCCATCCCTCCTTACACAGATTCTAAAAACTTATATTCTTGACAGATATTGGTGTGATTGTCTCCATTGGATGAATCACATTTGATATTGGTGCTGGCAGTCTGAGACAATGTGTTGGAATCCTAACTTCTGCAGATTTCTGTTCAGTCTGCTTATAAGGAGACACAGTTTGTTTGTCTGCTTATAAGGAGACACAGTCTGTTTTGTTGTTGATGCTCATGTACTGTCTAGCAACTTTGTTTTCTATTTAGCAATTATGGTCCAGTTAGCTAGACGTGTTTCCTAGCTGGTTAAATGTACCCTGGGAGTAAAGGTGAACACTGTCCATGTTAATGTGGTGGTGGCAGAGGGAATCATGGCTGATATTGCTGTGAACAGTAGTTTATCTCTAATCGTTGCAGTTTATGCGCTCAACAATCTAATAGAACATGTTTCTTTTTTTTTTTTTTGTCAGTTGGGGGCGTTCCTTGCAGAGTCATTGCACTTAATCTGAATGGGGAGATTAGAATGTCATTCTGGACACCAAAAATAGGGGATCATAGCTTAGTTGATGTGATCAATGAGTTTGGTCTCATCAATAGATACCAGGTTGATTACCCAGGGTGGAAGATGAGGATGTGACTGTCTACCTGGGTAGAATGTTAGTGAGAAAGGTTGATCTAGATTTGTGAGATTGTCCCAATGTTACACTGACTAGGCTATTTGGACTATAGACTTGTCTGTATCTGGATGGCATTACATGCTAAGCCTAGAATAGCTGGGCACTGGAAGTTCAATCTGTCTTTACTCAACTAATTAATTATTGTTAGGTAGCAAATTAAAAACCCCAAGGAGTAAGCTTCTATGCTTATCTCTTTGTTATTTACTTGTTGAGTTAACAAGAATAGTTTTTAAGATTTTCTTGGATTGTGACATTAAAAGTAAACAGTCAGTCAGTTAAAATCTATATGTGATACACACCTTGGGCGATCATGTCTTGAAAGAGACATGACTGACTGGGCAGAAGATTATCCGACAGTAGGTTGACATTGCTTTCTGTAGTAGACTGGTTGCCAGCCAAGCTATAGAATCCAATCTGTCCTATTATTTAACCCATAACTGGAGGTAAGATACAGATTAATTGCTTTCCCAAGAGTATTTGTGCATAAGTGAATGCAAGGAATTCAACTGGAATTCAAACTCAGCACCCCAATTTGTCATTCTGAGTCAATATCCACTGCACCACAATGCACATCCAAGAAGTAAACACTGAACTGAAATATGAAGAGATCCAGTGTCCATAAACAAGACGACTTGCTATATTTTTAATATGGCTGATCCTGCAGACCACAGGTTGAGAATAAAAGACAATAAAGAATTGCAAAAAATACCTTGCTCAAACCCATAGAAAACTGCAGAAAATAACATTTAGAGTTGAACTTACAATAAATGGCACACCTGCCATCAAGAGTTTTCAGATAATGTTATTACTAAAGGCTGCAAGGATACAAAATAGGCTAACGGGACTTGGTGTCATTTGATCTTAAGTAATCTAAACTGTCAGGCAATATAAACAACAATATAAACAACAAAATTACCATTCCTTATCACCTTGACTCCCATTCTTTACCTGACACCCACTGTATCTTGTTCATTTCCATTTCCACTCTAGTCTCATGCAGCTCTCTTCACACCAGTATTTCCCTCCTTCTTTTATTCATTCAACAATACCCTCCTGTGACCTGTTCCACTTTTTCTTCACTTTACTCTTATGTTATCCTCTGTGTACCAGTGGCAGTAATGCTTTGTTTAGGGTGAAACGATTATTAAAACAAAAACATATGTACATGATGCTTCCAACTCAATTTTAGGCAAATGGAATTGCTTGTTCTGTTCTCTAATATGTGCAGCCCAGATGTGACCTTTTACTCCTGCAAAGTTTTACATTGTCTTATGTAGATGTGGCAAACATACAGTATTTTTCTTTCAGTTGTTTTACATTATTACTTTGGTTAAACTTTCAAATGTTTTTTGTCCACAAAACGGGTACATTCTTTTGTGCACTCTATGTAACTAGAAATGCTTCATTATGAGTTTTTAATGACTTCTACTTGTATGTGATGCCTTTGATGATTATTTAGATCTACCCTGCTTAGACAAATACAACCTCATTGATTACATGTTCGATCAAATTCTGAGAGAGTAAATCTATTGAGATTATTTATGATTTTTTGTTTAATTTTTTGATTTTGATGTCTAAGTACTAAGTTGAAATATGTAAAGATATTCAAATGTTGAGAGAAAGAAAGCATCTGACAAAGAGAAAATAAATAGGTTGGGAAAAAAAAAAGAAAAACATTCCTTATTAAAATTGTACGACACAAACTGCTGAAAGAAGAAAATACTCTCATCATTGCAAGACAAAATTGACAGTTATTGACAGACTGCAAAAGAAGGTGAACTTTTAGAGTACTGCGCAAGAGCTTAGATTATGCAGACTGTTGAAAGTTGGTTCAAGGCGTGCAATTGCCAATGAACGGTTGGCTGATTTTCATCAGAGACTAAGTAGAGAAGAGGTCAACTATGACCCTGAGAAATATTTCAAGACAAAGTTTCAGTGGAGAAAATCCTTGAATAGCATATTAAATAAATCATCATGGTAGATGTATCTATCAAAGAGTTTAAGGATATGACACAGAATGTATAAAAATAATCATCTGTTTTCTTGCCAAATTTTTATTTCTTCAAAATTTTCTTTCACCATCATCATAATGAGTCTCATAACCCATTAGGATCATAAGAGCACCACGTGTAAAATCATAATAATAGTATGTTTTATCAAAGATAGCCTAACAAAGCTCTATTCTCTTAGACTGGTTGCTAACCAATGCTATAGGGATAAATCTATTCTGCTATTTAACCCAGAGTAAAGGGCAGAAAAGATGGATTCATAACTTTTTCAATGGTACTGGCACATAAATGAATGCAACTAGCTTTACAAGAATTTGAACTCAGCTCTCAAAGTTTTCATGCTTAGCAACTATTCATTACCTCACAATGCATTCTCTAATTTGTGTCTCATGAGCCTCCCTGAGAGTAAAACACTATGCCTCCTTGGCCTCACACTCTCAGTAGACCTCAAGTGGAATGACTATATCGAATTCATAACTAAATCTGCTGCTAAGAAGATCGGTTCACTGTACAGCCCCAGGAAGTTTTTCTGAATCCATCCTGCACACATATAAATCTACCATCCACCTGTGTATTGAATACTGCTACCACATCTGGATAGGTGTCCCTGCTATTCACCTCAGGGTTCTTGACAAAATCCAATGAAGAATCTGTAATGTGATTGATACTGACTTGTCAGCTCGGCTGCAGTTGCTCTCTCACCGACGTAATGTGGCTTCCCTGAGTTTCTTCTACGAATACTTGCATGGCTTCTGCTACAATGAACTTAGCTCACTGGTGCCCCCTAAGTATGAATTTACATGAGCTACTAGATTAGCAACTAGGTCCCACCCTTTTACAGCAAAACGGAAAAAATGTAACCACAATTTCTACTCTAACAGTTTCTTTTCTCGCACCTCCCGCCTGTGGAATTCCCTTCCATATACTTGCTTCCCTGACAGCTACAATTTCCAGGAATTGAAATATAAGGTCAACAGACATCTCTTATCTCACTAACTCATATCTATTCTCTTAAGCTCTTTTTGCCATCCATTTCTTCCCCATTACACCTGTATTTTCATCAGTCTATTACCCTCCTCCTGATATCCCCTGTTATGACACTTTCATTTAACTGTCAAAAAGTTGACTGGCAAAATTAAATTAAATGAAAATTAATTAAATGATAATTATTTAAATCAGGATAGTAATTATTTTATTAAATCATTATAAAAATAAGTTCATTCTGGGTATCCAACATTTTTAAGAACCAGGTGTAGTAAACCGAGGTCATTAAGTATAAAGATATCTCTATCCAAGCTGAAGACTGACCTATAAACTGTCACAAACAAAACACTCTACAGGTGTGATGACCTGTCAAAAATTACTTCAATTTCAAAATATAAACATATTTTGAGTGTGGCAAACATGGGGTCGCTTCACCCGAGATTAAGTGCAAGTATGGCACAAGGTAATAAATCATTGATCAACCAACCACAGGGCCTGCTTCTTGTTAGCCCACCCCGATGACTGTGACTAATTGGCTGATTATCTAAACCAATCAGATGCAACCCAGGAGGGTTGTTACGATGATAGCCATTGGCCGGTAATCCCTATTGGCTGACCAATCAGGAGCTAGTTATTCAGGATCCAGGCCCATAAACAGAGAACACCCGGAGCAAAAAATCAAGTCGGTTCATTCTTCACTACCCAGAACCGAATCAGTTGCCACTGCATACTCCATCATTGACACTGCCTAATTGCAGTTAAGATTTCTTCGAGCTAAGGAAACTTTTTCTGCCAGTCAACTCACTGCACGGTGTTTGTTTTACCTTAATAGAAATTATTGTATACCTATGTAAATAAACATTTGTTACTATTTATAACAAACGCTATTTTGTCATTTCTTTGATGGTGTGGCACCAGATTCAACATGCCATCAACTGAATTGTATCCATCTCTCCTTTTGCAGATCTTAAAAAGCAACGTGGGCACAAAAGCAATCAGAGAACAACCAATTTGGAACATTCACAGTTAGATTAACCAAATGCAGACGACAATTCTACTCCTGCAGCTTCTTCTCGCGCATTTCCCGCCTGTGGAACTCACTTCCATATTCTTGCTTTCCTCACGGCTACAACCTCCAGGAATTTAAATGCAATGTAAATACTCATCTCTTAACCACTTGACTCTAGTTCTTTCACCACCCCGTATATCCTTTCCTTTCTCTCCACCTTTGCAACTGTCATCACACCTGTATTCACATCCTTCTCTTGCTCCTTTCTAACTGATTCATCTTCCTCTTCACTCTCTTCTAATTAATCTTTTTACACTTATGTAGCCCCCTGCACATCAGTGGCATTACAGCCTTGCTTGGGGTGATATGATTAAAAAAAAAAATGTGGTAATCACAAAACCATCAGCCAACCCAGTATCATGAAAATATAGTACCACACTGTAACTAACCCCTCGTTCTCATCACTTTTCCCCTATGTAACCCCATGCGCAACAGTGGTAGTAGAGCTGCCTTGCTTGGGATGAAATGATTATAGAAAAAAATAAATAAAATATCTTAATGCATATAAATAAAAAGCATACAGATAGAAACGAAAGTAAAAAGATAATGAGAAAAAAAAAGGAATTAAGAAATGGAAAGAAAAAAGAGAGTTGGTTGTTTTGGTTGTTTTGTTTTTATGGCATATCAACCTCGGCGGGTCATTTATTGCCAACTAAACTTTATTTATTTATTGCTGGTAATACCTTTTCCTTTCAACAATCTATTGTTGTTTTTTATATAAGTTTTGTGTCTAGTAATACATTTTTCTTTTACAGGTATCAAGATTCATTGGGATTTGTTTTTAAGTCCTATCCTTGTTATTTAACCCATAACTGGAGGGAAGGGATGGATTAATACTTTTCCCAAGAGTACCAGTGCTTAAGTGAATGCAGGGTATTCAACTGGAATTTGAACTCAGCTCACCGATTTCTCTTTCTGAGCCGATATCCACTGCACCACAACGCACATCCATCACTATGCACTTACAGCACCTGGTATTCCCAAGCGGTCACCCATCTAAGTACCGACCAGGTTCAATGTTGCTTAACTTTGGTGATCAAGCGAGAACTGATGTATTCAATGTGATAGGCCGTAAGCCAAAAAAGAGAGACATGACATTTAAAATCTGAGCGACAAAGAAAAAGACAGAAGAAAAAAAGAATGGAAATAAGAAAGGTTGTGTGAGATAAAACAAGAGAAAGAAATTAAAAAAAGTAAGGAATAGGAAAGGAAACTACAAGACCTCCTACAGAACATAGATGAAGAGAGTGACAAGAAAGGACAACAAATAAACTGTCAGAAAACCGAATGCATAATCATCAGTAAAAAGGGCAGCCAAAAATGCCAAATACAGGTTGGAGATACCAAAATCAAGCAGGTATAAAAATTTAAATAACTAGGAAGTGTTCAACAGAAAATGGAAAGTGCAACACAGAGATCTGAAGGTAAATTGGCATGGCAAAGGAAGCATTCCAGAAGTTGAGTAAAGTATTAAGAAACAGGACAATTTCACTAGAAACAAAGAGAGTACTGGATTGCTGTGTGATGTCAGTTTTTCAATATGGCAGGGAATGCTGGACAATATCAACAAAGATGAAGGAAAAACTTGAAGCAATTGAAATGTGGTTCTACAGAAGGATGCTGCAAATATCATGGATCGAGCATGTGAGCAATGATGAGGTTTTGGAATTGATGGAAATGAAAAGGAAATTAATACTGAGCATCAGGAAGAGACAGATGAAGTTCCTGGAAGACGCAATGAGGAAGAAGGGCTTGGAGAAGCTGATACTAACAGGCCAGATACAGGGAAAAAAAGACAGGGGAAAGCAGTGGATAACATATTTGAAAGAGCTGATCAAATGGATGATGGAACGAGGGTTGTGTGGTGTAACAGGAGAAAGCATACTAAGAGCCACCAGGGATAGGAAGATGTGGAAAGCCATGATCGCCTATGTTCTGAAAAGACAGGGCACATATAAGAAGAAGAAGGAAGAGGAAAAGCTTCTCAAGTCTCAAGACAGTTTTGGTGGCTAGGTTGATCTACACATGCATCCACACACACACACATGTTTGCACATAATGA
Source organism: Ascarosepion bandense (assembly GCA_037127315.1). Classification (NCBI taxonomy): domain Eukaryota; kingdom Metazoa; phylum Mollusca; class Cephalopoda; order Sepiida; family Sepiidae; genus Ascarosepion; species Ascarosepion bandense. The sequence goes on from JBBBDQ010029501.1 coordinate 167,821, forward strand.
AATCAACCACAGCCAACAGCCACCAAATAAGGCCTTGCCCATACATACAATTAAAAAAAATAATCAGCTGCTGCTGACTAAGCCTTTGTCTACAAACACACAAACACATTAAGTTCATTGTCATAAAATAAGTCTGTCCACACATCTCAAATAATTAATTACTTGATAAAACAAACTTCACTGCAAGAGAATTTGAATATTTTATTGTCACTGTATATTACTCAGAGAAAGAATACATAAATGTTATTTTAACTGATGTTTTGTTTCTTCATTTCCTTCATAAAATAACCTTAGTCATGTTTCATTTAAAAGATGTTAAATGTTTGAGACTTCAGCCTATTTATTGCAGAATAGGCCAGTCCATTGCCCAGAGTGGAACAATCCATTTGCTGGCCTGCCATTGGTTAAACTTGCTGGCCTACTATTGGCTAGATGTTTGATAAAAGACGTTATCCAGGTCTAACTTTTACCAACATGAGGTGGGTATGATATCCATCATTGCGAGGAGGCTATGATAGTTTACAAGGTAGCCATGATGTTCCCAGGAAGTTACCTAGACTTCTACAGTGAGATTAACCGTTTTCATTCAGGAAGCATTTGACATTTGACTGAACAATTAGCATATAAATAAACTGAATATTAAATAATAAAGAGCCATTATATCTGAGAACTATGATTCAATTTACAGGTTTTTTTATTCTAAGTACAGACAAAATACAAGGTATTTTGGAAATGACAGTAAAATACATAGAAGTTGTCACCTAATGGTAATATCTGCACTTTCCTTACAAGTAAACATTTAGCATTCATTGAACAGGTTAAAATTTGTAAAACCCTTCTCTTAAAACAACTTTTCAGGAAAATAAATTTCAAAGCATGTGAGCAATGATGAGGTTTTGGAAAGGATGGAAATGAAAAGGAAATTAATACTGAGCATCAGGAACCTAAAGTTCCTGGGACATGCAATGAGGAAGGAGGGCTTGAAGAATCTGATACTAACAGGACAGATAGAGGGAAAGAGAGACAGGGGAAAGCAGTATGCAAACTACTTGACAAGCATGAGCAGGTGAATGGCAGAGCGGGGGTTGTATGGTATAATAGGAGAAAGTGTGCTAAGAGTCACCAGGGATAGGGAGATGTGGAAGACCATGATTGCCTACATCCTGAAAAGACAAGGCTCATAGAAGAAGAAGTTTCTCATGCTCACTATTATTGCTCTTTCTAGTATTGATGAGAGATTCCTTTAAAATATTTTGCATATGGTATGCATTAAAATTTAAAAGCAATTTCCTGTCCAAGTTAACCACTGATTGGAGCAGCATTCAGGTTTACTTTTTCAGCCTTGGCAGATTTGGCATCTAGATTATGCCATTATTTTCTCTTCCAGGTACATGTGCTATCAATTTTAATTGTTACTGCTGTTGGAAGTCTTTAAGTAATATGGTTTTTGTTATATGGTAAAGTAAATTTGTGAATCTCTAATGTCAGTCATGAGGTCTGATGAGAAATGGTCCTCTTAAATCCAACAGTCTTCATTTAATTGTAAACATTTTTAATCATTCAGTCAGTCAGTGAAGTGCCATACAGGAAACATGCTTGGATGATCGTGTCTCTTTTGAAACATGACTGACTAGATTTTTCCACAGTATGTTGCCATTTCTTTCTCTGGTAGACTGGTTACCAACAAATAGAACCCAATCTGTTCTGCTATTCAACCCATAGCTGAAGAGAGAAGAGATGGATTAAGGGTATTTGAACATAAGTGAATGCAATGAATTCAAATGAGATTTGAACTCAACTCTTTGATTTTTCACTCCAAGCCAATATTTATTGCACCACTACATGCATTCTGAGTTGAATGATTAGACATTTTTGAATGAGTTAGGCATGAACATGATATCCCTATAAGTCTAGATTTGTCAAATATATTTAAGATGCTTAGGGTTCCCAGTTTAATATTTTGGTTTTGTAGCATCTTGTGATATTGGATAAAACTAATTGGATATAAGAAATATTATATATAAATAAATATATTTGTTCCATTCGGTATAAATTTTTGTTTTCTGAAATAAACATTCCTCTAAAATGAAATAGAAAACTAATAACATGTTTCAAAGCAGAGATCTTAACATTATCTCAACTGGGTATCTCTAGACTGGTCAGTGAGGGGTCACCATTTCTGGGTAGTGACCATGAACTCATTATACGCCCACTCACAGGAACATGAACATGTATCTTCATATAACCCTACATATTAGCTAAATCAACTATACTTACTTATATCCCTACATTTATGTCCACACTTCCACTTATGTACATACAGTTTTATATGCTGACCTCTATTACAAAGCTTACATACTGAGATCCATTTCATACATATATATGTAAAACAGAACAACTCCTATTTCTGTTTTTAATGTCTATATATATATATATATATATATATATAAATGCACAACAGTCTTTATTATAGTAGAGAGGACATCTATATATTCTTCACTAATCGGCAATATGATTATGGCAAAAAAATAAAATAATAAAGCACTGTTAAAGAACAAACACATGGCAAGAGCTTTAATAACTGGTAGTAAAGTTTAATAGCTGGTAGTAAAGAAAATGACTTGAGCCAGGGGTGCCTTGCTACTGTCTCTCTAATGGATAGCTGACACTGGCTCACTAGTGTTTCTCTTTCCATGAGTGTGACAGCAGGAAAATATTTATATACTAGCAGTATAGCCCTGCATTGCTCGGGTGTAATGAAAGCTTTAAAACTAATCCATGGTCCTGGAGCTCAGACTCTTTAGATGTTGGCACAAAAGACTAAAAAGCATTAGTTGTCTCTAGTTAAAGCAAAACCATAAACTAAAAGAAAAATGAATGCATGTAAGTCAAATTTTGATTTCCTGGTATCGATATCAAATAAGTTTTTTTCATTGTAAACTGAATTTTGAAGGCTAAATAAGTCCTCTGAGTAAATGGTATAATGGCTAAGACTAAGAACTACAATTATACCTACTTAGAGCCAAACCTGAAGCAAAAACTAAAATAAAACGGTTGAAAAAAATAGACATACAGGCAGATAAACACACACACAAACATCTTGCCTTTTATATATATATATATATATTATTGATTTTCTGCACTATTGTAAGAACTGCAACCTTGAAACTTCTGCATATTGTTTCTTATGTCTTTGTCTATGAGTGTATCAAATTTGATTAAAATCAGAGCACTCCTTCTATAACCCGATTTTTTTCAATTGTAGATTTTCAATATTTATCAGGGGTGCCTCGACACAAAACCTAGCTAAGAACACTCGCAGATGCTTATGGTACAACTGTGTAACTTTTCAAGAAAATCGATTCAGCCATTTCGGAGTCTATAGGTAACGGACACACACACACACAGACAAAGTTTCATTTATAAATAAGTTTAGATTTAGATTTAGACATATATTTATTTGTATATATATATATATATATATACATATATATATAACTACACGATGGTATTATTATAGTAAAGAGGATTATTTTTCTTTAGAAATGGTTCTTTCAAAAGCACAGTCAACCTACAAATGCAGCATTTTAATTAAAGCTGGTTTGGGTATCCTCGGTAGAAACTGATAGTGTCAAACATGTTTTTTAAAGAACACAAAATATGATTATTTCAGATTATTAACAATACACATAAGCCATAAATTATCTCTTAATTAATTCCCTAGAAAGAGTTTAAAAAGAAAATCAAATCAAGCATATTTTCCTTCTTGCAACTGTTTTATAGCCAGCAAGAGATGCAGTTTTTCAGATGATTCAAAATTTGGTAACAAAATTGATTTTTATACTTGGCATTTGCAACACCCATTAAATCAATTCTTATTAGTAAACGTAAACTTTGTTAGCAAGTAGTTATATATCGCCAATATCATCTCTTTATTAAGCTCAGCCTTGGCTCCATCATGGTCTAATCTAATTAACTTTTGCTTTTTTTTTACCCACTAAATATCAGCGTTTGTTGCATTGAATATTAAAATTTGATAATATGGATGAACAGTAGCTGTTGAGTTAGTTATGAGAAAATATTTTTTATGAGCGATTTTTTTTAACAAGGAAAAGAAGTTGAATTTATAAGTTTGAGACCAGGTAACTTTTGAGTATCACTTGATCGAAGTTAAATTTATAATGAACACTTTTCAAACCAGTGAATTTAGTATATTGTACTTTCTTAAAAGGTAGAAAAAATAGTAAAAAGACAGATTTTCAGAGAACTCAAACTTTAGTTGAAATCCTGTTAAAAGGTAATTATACTGCTTCAATATCATAAATGTTACAAGTATATAAATATGTAGCATCATTGGGATATGGGAAAATTGAAATAGTTTGTCAGGAAATGCAGGAAATCTAAGCTTTCCTAGATTTTAAATTCATATATTTTATTATAATAGATATTAACAAATAATTGACTGACTAGGTCAATCCACTAGGAAACTTCATAGCATTCACATGCTTCTTTTTAGTATTGTTTACGTATAACATAGACTAAACTATCACCTAGTTCACACTCCACCCACGTCTATTAAACCAGTGAAGAGGCTCATCCCTTGTTCCCTGTTTAGGATGTGGTTTCCGGCTTTCTCTTTTCCAATCTTTTAACTCTTTTCTTTTTTTTTCAATTGGAGTAGGTAGACTAAACTATTGCCTGGTTCACACTCTACCCACGTCTATTGAACAGGTGAAGAGGCTCATCCCTTGTTCCCTGTTTAGGATGTGGTTTCCGGTTTTCTCTTTTCCAATCTTTTTACTCTTTTCTTTTTTCTTTTTTTTTCACTTGGAGTAGGTAGACTAAACTATCGCCTGGTTCACACTCCACCCACGTCTATTGAACAGGTGAAGAGGCTCATCCCTTGTTCCCTGTTTAGGATGTGGTTTCTGGCTTTCTCTTTTCCAATCTTTTCACCCTTACGTAGCCCCCTGCGCATCAGTGGTGTTACCGCCTTGCTTGGGGTGATATGATTTTTAAAAAAAAAGAAACAAAAAAAACAAATCACTATGTATTAACCACAGTTTTTATCTTAGTTTAAATAATCAGGTCTTATCTATTGTCCACTGTAAAGATTGCAGTTCAATACTATAAATCTGATCTTAAATTCAATTAATGGCCACATCCAACATCTTGCTGCCAAAGACTCTATCGTAATCCAGGCAGGAGTGGCTTCTAGATGTTATACCTTGTAGCCTATGATGTGGTCATCACAGGTTTAAATGCAGATTTTTCCTCCTCTTAGACTTGTTGCCAATGATAGCTAACATGCCCACGACATTTGCATGTAAGTAAATTTAACTAACTTGACTGAAATTTGAATTTAGCTTTCAAATTTCTCATTCTGAGCTATTATCCATTACACTATCAACATATTGATAATAGATTATTATACAACTATTCATTTGAAGTAGAGTTCTATTCTTTGTCTATAAAACAGTAACCAAGTTGATATAAGTGTTGATTAAGTGTTGAGTGGTCAGGGGTTCAAACCAGATCCTCTGATTCTGTGGAGTGAGCAAAAGCAACATCACAACGATAAATCAAGGAGAATTATTAATCATGAGCACAGACAGTAGAAATTAGAACAGCTTAGGTCTGTGAATTGGGTCAAAATTCTAAGATCGTTACCATTTATGACAGGCACCTGAAGAAGGCTTGGAAGTATAATAGCTGAGGGACTGTGAGCATAACAACTGAAAATGTAAACCATTTTAGATCAGTATGTAAATTAAATTTATAATCTCAGATAACAGTCAGTTAAGTGCCATGTGTGATACATGCTTGGATGATCATGACTAACTGGGCAGAAGATTTTCTTACAGTAGGTTGCCATTATTTTTCTGTGGTAGATTGGTTGCAAACTAAAGGTATAGAACTCAATCTGTCTTATTATTTAACCCAAAACTGGTGGGATAAGTGATGAATTCATACGTTTCCCAAGAGTATTTTATTTTAAATTATTTCTCACTATAATCTTTTTTCTTTTTTAAGCAGTGAAATTAATATCTAATTCCCAAATTAAAAAATGAACTGCAAGCAAGGTTGAATACTTTGCTCAAAAGTTCTCTTTTAACTCAACATTTGACTTGTCTGGAGTACTCACACCCAATTTCTCATCTAGAAAAGAGGATTTATTAAGTTATATGTACATAACCCTATCTTTTATCATGAACATCATTTCTAAGTTAGATTCCCAACATAGATTCGTCTTCAAGCTCTACAACTATTGCCTCCTTGCTTCCTGCTTCCCAGTTTGTTGGCAGTCCTCATCTGTAGTTCTAATTCTTAAGAACTCTGATAAATTCCCAGGACCCTCTAACTATTACCCTATTAGCCTCTTACTGCTTTTCAGCAAAGTATTCGTGGCTCTAAACAATGCTAAAGTGGTTAAGCATTTCACCTCTCACAACCTCTGACAAACAAAATGGCTTCTGCTTTTCTAGGTCTACTGCTGATGTACTAATGACCATCAAGGAATATGTATACCAGGCTCTTGATAATAATGTTGAAGCTCAAGCTGTGACTCTGGATATCTTAAAAGCATTTGACACAGTTTGGCATGCTGCCCTTCTACTCAAACTCTAGAGCTACGGTATTACAGGATAATTGTTTGATTTAATACAATCATTTCTATCAAATTAAGAAATGAAGGTAATTTTGATTGGGCAAGATTCCAGATCTTTTCATGTGGATGCAGGTGTCCCTCAAGGCTCTATCCTAAGTCCAACACTTTTCTGATCTTCCTGATGTTATCAGTTCCAAAGTAGACATTTATGCAGATGACATCACCATTTAGTTTCCTCTCAATAGAAATTTGCCAAGGCTGACAAAATAAACCTTACTGCTACTCCAATCAATGATTATCTAGGGAAGGAAATAGCTTGTAAATTTTTATGCCTCTAAAACAAAGTTGCTTTAATTTAACTACCATAGAGAAACTTTCTTGCCTGCCATCAGTATGGCTGATGCTAGTCTCCTTGAGAGTAACACACTGCACCTCCTTGAGCTCTCTTTTACAACTGATCTGAAGTGGAATGACTACATCAAATCAATAGCTGCATCTACTGCTAGAAAACTTGTGTCACTGTGTTGGGTAAGAAATCTTTTCTTGACAGCATCTGTCTAGCACATTTATAAATCTACCATTTGTCCTTGCATTAAATACTGTCACCATATCTGGTTGGGTACTCCTGCTATTCACTTTAAAGTTCTTGACAAAATCCAAAGTAGATTCTGCAATGTAATCAGTCCTGAGTTGGCATTGCCACTGCAATCACTTTCCCACTGACATGATGTTGTTTGGTTGGTTGGTTGTTTTTGTTTTTATGGCAAATCAACCTCGGCGGGTCATTTATTGCCAACTAAACTTTGTTTATTGCTGGTAATACCTTTTTCTTTCAACAATTTATTGTTGTCTTTTTAATTATAAGTTTTTGTGCCTAGTAATACATTTTTCTTTTTTGTGCATCAAGATTCATTAGGATTTGTTGTTAAGGGCAGGGTCCCCAAGTTTTACCCTTGTTATTTAACCCATAACTGGAGGGAAGGAACAAATTAATACCTTTCCCAAGGGTACCAGTGCTTAAGTGAATGCAGGGCATTCAACTGGAATTTGAACTCGGCTCACCAATTTCTCTTTCCGAACCGATGCTTGCAGTGAAATGATTGTAAAAAAAAAAATTCCTGTTGAGAGATAGATTTTCTTTGGTAAGACTTTTAACTTTCAGATGATTAAACATGAATCTCAGAATCTTAAAACCTTTTAGAATCCTAATTATTAGTTCATCTGATGAAGATCACATTCAGCTGCTTTCATTTCTTTAATTCTACTGTCGACAGATCTTCCAGTATTTCCCCGCTGTCATATATTTAATTCAGTAAATTCCAAAATTATATATAGCAGACAACAGCTGTTATGATTTTATCTAATCCTGCAGCTTTGTTCCACTTCATCTTGGTCACTGCTAACTTAACCTTAGATTTTAATACTTTTTGTCTTTCTATATTTGTAAGCATTATACGTTTTTCTCCACGTGTTTTTTTGTAGAAAAGCTTTCCAATCTATTTTCTTTGATTTTTATGATTGTTCCTTTTTTAGACTTTACCCATTCCATCATTTTTTTGATTTGCTATTTTTAGTGTATGCCTGCGACACCTGTGTTCTGCGGGTTTTCAATCTCTGCACACTTCTATTTAGACCATCCTTTTCTTGCACTTATTATGTTGTGTTTAACGGCTTATAATATGCATCATTCTTAGCATTAACAGTGTTCTTTTTCTTTTTCTTGGTCTTCCTTTGGAACAAATTCTTTTCTGTTGTCAGTAGTGTTTTTTTTTAATGTAAGGTTTACCTTGTACAAAGGTAGAAGGTTACATTAATAGGCAATACAGAGTACGATAGGTTAATTGTTACTGTTTTGTATTTTTAATTACACACACACTGTTAGTTTTTTATTTTGTTGACTGCACTGTATAGTAGGATCAGTTGGATACAATCTGTGAGAAATAAACACAATTCACTCTGCCAAAAATTTAGAAATTTCATGCTGTACTGCTTAATCTTAAAGCAGGAAGCTCCAATAAAAATATTTTAGAGTGTTTGGATGTCAATCTGAGGAAAGTGAAGAGGATTTGGGATGAGTTGGATGAGTCTAATAGCAATTATGATCTCTAGTTATGGCAATGTTATACCCCCAATCCAACAGGGCCTTAGTCTTAAGATTGAGGTCTACCTCAAGTGCCTTGTGGAAGTAGTGTGCCCTGGATTATTGTGGCTGCTTGAAGACCCTATATCTGGTAACAGAATTCTGCACCATGCCACACAAGTAGGCAAACCCAGTCATAGCCGTCAAACAATTTCTAGAACCACCTCACCCCTTATATCAGGCTATCTATCTTCCCAGACTGCAATCCACATGTTGGAGAATTTTTGTATTTATTTTCAACTGAAATTAAAGCCAAAATATGATGTTTAGAATGGCTCATGATTAAACATAATAGACATTCATTGTCTCTTATATTTAACAGTATATGTTTAGAAAAAAAAAAAAATATATATATATATATATATACACTCACAATGTAAATTTTTATATATCATAATTTTATGAAAAATCTATGATATAGTGGGATAAGTTTTGTGCAATGAGTTTCACCCAATGAAGTCTTAAAGAACAAAATGTGACACATGAAAACATTTTCTTATTTTGTCATAGTTTTCCAATGTATATATATATATGTGTGTGTGTGTGTGTGTGTGTGTGTTTGTGTGTGTGTATATATATATATATATAGTACTGTGCAAAAGTATCAGGACAAGACCTATTTTATCTTTTATGAGGCATCAAAATAAAGTTTAAAATCACCCCTGTCCTAACACTTTTGCACACTACTGGTAGTGTGCAAAAGTATTAAGACAGGGTTGATTTTCCTAAAATCTTCACTGAAATTCAAATACAGGGTGAAAAGCCAAGTAAATTGCTAATAAATATTGATTATTTAAAATTAGGTGTAAAAGAAATGAAATGAAAGGAATAATATAGACATTCATTGTCTCTTATATTTAACAGTATATGTTTAGAAAATTATTTGCTGCCTCGATACACTAAATATATATATATATATATATATATATATTTCAAACATACGCACCATAATGGGGGCGCTAGAGGGTGTCGTCAGTGATGTCATCACGAGAATCACTAGGGGGTTTCGGGTCTTTCAACATCATACCCACCTCACCGCGCCGACCCGACCCGACCCGACCAGAGATGATCAGCCTCCGGCCCACCCTCGATAAGCGCTTTCAGACACTGGAAAATTACATTTAGGTCGAGTACAAAACCCTGCAAATGCTTCCGATTGGCAACAGTCAGAGCCCCTTTCCATTTAGAGGTGAACCGCACATGAGCTCATCCGAAACATTAATTTAGATGCAGAATTCCGGGGAATTTTAGCTAACATATATATATATATATATATATATATATATATATATATATAATCATCTGCAGATAGTCCTGTTTCGCAGTATCACAGCCCATCAATAGGGTTAGACATCTGATTTCTTCTAGCCAGGAATGAAACCCAACCAAATTGGCATTAGTCGGTGATTCTACCTCTAAGCTATGGGTGCTTATATATGGGATGTGCATTGTGGTGTTATGGATATTGACTCGGAATGGCAAATCAGGGAGTCGAGTTTGAATTTCAGTTGAATTCCTTGCTTTTACTTACTCGCAAATACCCTTAGGAAAGGTATTAATCTGTCTCTTCCCTCCACTTATGGGTTAAATAATAGAACAGATTGGGTTCTATAGCCTTGGCTGGCAACCAGTCTACCACAGAAAGCCATGGCAACCTACTGTGGGATAATCTTCTGCCCAGTCAGTTATGTCTCTTTTGAGACATGATCGTCCAAAGCATGTATCACCTATGGCACTTAACTGACCTAACTGATATCTATTTATATATATTTTTTCATTTATCATAAAATGAAGTACACTTAAAGTTTTGAAGAGAAATCATATATTATTAAAAATATGGTTTCAATATAGCACTGTTTCTTAACCAGTTTTCCCTGGAACCCTAGATTTCCATAAAAGGTCATAAGTGGTTCCACAAGAAACAGTGATGAATAGGCTAATCCATTTTTGTTTAATTTTTTATTCACAATTTAACTATGCACATAAGACTTCTTCCTTATGTGCTGTGTCCCTTCAGGACATAGGTGATCATGGACTTCCATTTGGCTCTGTCTCTTGTCACTCTCAAAATTCTTTTTTTTGGTATTTCTTCCAAACCCTGCTCTGCCATCCATTTGCTCAAACCTATCAAGTAGGTCCAATGCTGCATTCCCTGTCTCTTTTCTCCTCTATCCATCCTGTGAATATTAAAATCTCTAGGCCCTCCTTTCTCATTACATGTCCCAGAAATCTAACCTGTCTCTTCTTTATGTTAAGTATGAGTTTTTCCTCATTTGTATCCTCTCCAACACCTCGTCATTAGTTATGTGCTCAGTCTATGGTATCCTCAGCATCCTTCTGTAAAACCACATTTCTGCTGCCTCAAGCCTCTCCTTCATCCTTGAGGAGACATATTGTTAGAAAATCATTGGCTATTATAATAAACATTTCAACCTCTTATATTATTTAAAACTATGATAATCATTGGAAATGTATTTAGTAATATCTATATGGTGTCAGTATGAAATTGCCTTCACTAGTAACTTCTACTTACTTTAAATGTTATATCTAAGTGGATATGCAGTTTCTTCCAAAAGTATTGGAACAGCAAGGCCAATTCCTTTGCTTTTGTTCTTCACTAAAGACTATTCATTTGGGTTTAAGATCAAAAGATAAATATAAGACAAAAACCTGTATCTATAAATATTCTATCTCTAATAGTGAGCACAGAAGTGTGAAACTTACACTCACCATGCAGTGTTAATACCTATTTCAACACTATTTTTTTACTATAAAATTTGGCACCATTTCTTTTTTCTTTCATTTTCGGTTTTAATTTAGTTTCAGTTTCATTTAATATTTCTCCATTGGTCTTTTTAGCCAGTTATTCCTATTCTTCCATATTCTAATTTTATTCATTCATCTTCAGATTAATTTCTATCAACCTTCTTCATTTCTTCTTCAGTATTGGGATTTTTTTCCTTTGACACCTTTGAATAAAATTTCTTTCATTATTTTGTGCTTCCTTTTTGTATTCTTCTGTCTACATACTTTCATTTTGTTATCTCTATTTTCTTCTGTTTCCATAAATTTCTGATCACTTTTCTCTTGCTTTATTTCTAGTTCATCTTTCATTTAATTCTGGCTTCAAAAAAAGGAACATCTACTTACTCTCGTGATCTCTTCGACACCACTATTCTTGATTTGGTAGGGACAAAAGGAATTAGTCTTAACAATTGTTTCCGGCTCAGTAGTCATTCACCTACAGCAGTCTTCTTAGTAGCTGACCTTCCACCCAGCGAGTACACCACATCATGTCTGGGGAGCTTGTTGACAGTCTATTGTGCACGACTCATCACTCTGGCAACTACCCACCATCTACAACGATTATTATAACCTTGTCTCACCAATTTTGCACACATCTCTTTGCATTTCCTTTTCTTTTTAACTGTCTATTCAAATAAAAGGAAGATGATAATCATTGGTTAAAAGATGGTGAATTCACAGAAAAAAATGGCAGATCGATATAATTATTTTCTGAAAAAAAAGTCTAAAAATATAAATCAGTGAGTGATGTAGATTTGGAAAAAGAAAAAATCCTTTTTTGTTTTTCATTCATGGAAGCTTATCACATTTTCCATGACCCCTTTATAAATATATTCTTATAACTGTAGGTAAATAATTACATATATACACACAGATGATCAAGAAGCTGAAGTTCAAACAGCCTTCTATGAATAAAAAATACCAGGAACTAAGGTTCTTTATTTGTTGATAGAATATCTAATAAAATTTTACTGTTCCAACATATTCTGTATTTATATTCATAATTATAACCAAAACTTACAATTTTACATCTCTCCTTACCCTTCCTACATATATATAATTCCTTAAAAAAAACATTACTTTAGTCTGATGAAGTCCTTTTATAGGCAGAAACATGTTACACAGAATTTTTTTCATTTTGTTATTCATTTGTCTAACTCATACATATACACACATTATACAAACATGCATGCACACACACATACTCATATATATATATATATATATATATATATATATATATACACAAACTCGCCTCGATCAAAAATCTGGTGTGGGCGACAAAGCTAACCTTGCAGCTGAGCTTGGAAAGGAACAGAAATGGCTCGTAAATTTTAATGCTTCTAAAATGAAGCTACTATCAATTAATCATCATAGATAATCGCACCTACCTCCTATTAGCATGGACCAGGCTTGCCTCCCAGAGAGTAAAACACTACGCCTCCTTGGTCTCACACTTTCAGCGGACCTCAAGTGGAATGACTATATCGAATCCTTTGCTAAATCCGCTGCTATGAAAGTCGGTTCTCTGTGCATGGCCCGGAGGTTTTTTCTGTCTGAATCTATCCTGCACATTTATAAATCTACCATCTGCCCTTGCAGTGAATACTGTTGCCATATCTGGTCAGGTGCTCCTGCTATTCTCCTTGGGCTTCTCGACAAGGTACAGCGGAGGGTCTGTAATGTGATCGATACCGACTTAGCAGACTGCCTGCAGTCTCTCTCTCACTGGCGTGACATGGCTTCCCTGTGTCTCTTCTATAAGTACTTTCATGGCTTCTGCTCTGATGAACTTAGATCACTGGTGCCCCCTAGGTTCGAATTTGCACAAGATACTAGATTAGCAACTAGATCCCACCCTTTTACAGTGAAACCTATAAAATGCAACCGCAACTTCTACTCCAACAGTTTCTTTTCTCGCACTTCCCGACTGTGGAATTCCCTTCCACAAGACTGCTTCCCCGACGGCTACAATCTCCAGGAGTTTAAATGTAAGGTCAATAGACACCTCCTAACAAACTAACCCGCTTCCATTCTTTCAAACACTCTTCCCACCCACCCAACTATCTATTACCCCCCTTCTGACATTTTCTATATCTAACCACTCTTTCTATTTACCTTCCCCCATGTAGCCCCAAGCGCAATAGTGGCAGTGGAATGCCTTGCTTGGGGTGAAATGATTAAAAAAAAAAAGTATGTATATATATATATATATATATATACACACACACATGTATATATATATATATATACACACATATGTATATATATATATATTCAAATATGCTTGACTGAATAGACATATTGTGTCTACTTATTTTTATACTGATCATTTGTTGTCTAATGATTTTCTTGATGTGAAGATGAAATTCATGAAAAAAGTACCATAGTAGTAATTTGGATCAATTAGGAACAAATTCATGAATGATTACATTGGATACTCTACAACATGTGTAACAAGAAGACTCATGTTACATCTCTCTAATCATAGTTCTATTAGATCTCATTTAAAAACACATGGGGACCTACCAAAATGTATCTATAACATACTTGGCAATAATTGAAACATAATAGCGTCATCCACATGTAAGCAAAGGCTAAAAATAATGGAAGTATTATTAATAATAAATAAAAAATAACACTAAATATTTTCAACTCTGAACATGACCATTATATGCTGACCATGTTTAAAAAATAAAACATTTCTGTAACTCTAGATACATACATAAAACAATCCATATATTCAGTTAAAAGTAAAAAAAAACATTCATCCTTGAAAATGACTGAAAGTGTAGCCAAAAGTACTTGAATAAATAAAACATTTGGACAGTTTTTATATACTTCATAGAAACTTGCATAAAAAGGGATTGATGCATAATACACAAATTTTAAATTATATATATATATATATATATATATATATATATTTATTCAGAAGTAAGTAGATGTCTAACCACACTGATGAGCTATGATACAGTGAGACAGGCTTGTATGTACTATTTTAAAAATACTTACTACTTAGGTAATTTACACGTTACTGTTCAGCAATGAATTGAGTTCTTCTGGTAACTGGCATGTGTATACACTGCTTATATATAACACACTAAAATTTCCCTTCTCTCATTCCATGCACCTATGGTTTAGAGAGAAGTGACTCCAACTAACACCAAATCAGTCGAGTTTCAATCCCAGCCAGAAGCAAGTGGATGTCTAGCTACACTGATGAACTGCGATAGAGTGAAACAGATATTTTTGTGGATGACTAATATATATATATATATATATTCTAAAGAAATAATGGATTAAATATGGATAAAAAAGTAATCTGAGATATTTTATCAATTTAAAGATTATTTTTAATGGATATTTGAGTAGATGCTTCATTTATTTATTAAAAAATATATCTATTTACTTTTGTCTACCAGCCTGAATATTCAAGAAATGTTACTAAAGAAAAAGATGAAACCTCCCCCAACATTCAAACCTGCATTCCCCTTCACAGGAAAAATTGATATTTGACATTACATTGTAACAATTATTATGGAAGCATTTATAGAAAAGTTACAGGGAAGCTATGTGATGGCAGTGGGAAAATAACTGAAGTAGCACATCACTCAATAAGTTCCATTCCTGACACATATATAGCACCACTAATAAAAAATCCATATAATTTTTATGAAGTACTGGCCTTCAAATGGCATGTGACAAAATTGGGGCTTTATCAGATTATTAGTTTACAAATTACAGTTATTTAAATGAAGCTACTGTTGCAAATTTTCAAAACAATGAAAAAATTTTAATTTCGTGTATTGATAAAGCATTGCTTTCTGATAAGAAATTCTACTAAACAAGCAAAGCAATGGCTTGATAAGTGTTATTTGAACTCTGCTTTGTCAGAAACAATGATTAAAAGGTGTTATGCTGACTTTAAATGTGGTTGTACAGACACAAATGATGCTGAATTCTTAGAT
Source organism: Ascarosepion bandense (assembly GCA_037127315.1). Lineage (NCBI taxonomy): Eukaryota > Metazoa > Mollusca > Cephalopoda > Sepiida > Sepiidae > Ascarosepion > Ascarosepion bandense. The sequence goes on from JBBBDQ010029501.1 coordinate 183,344, forward strand.
CCCCACAAATCAGCAGTTGTCCTGAATAACCCCCAAAATATCAACAAACTCATTTTGACTAAACATAAATTGAAGTTGCGTGAGATAGCAGAGGAGTTGAACATATCAAAAGGCAGTGTATTCACTATTTTGCATGAACATTTGTCAATGAGAAAGCTGTGTTCAAAGTAGGTGCCACGTTTGCTCACATTTGATCAAAACCAACAATGAATTGATGATTCAGAGAGTTGTTTGCAACTGTTTCAAGACAACAAGAAGGAAGAAATCACCAAAAAACTGCCATAAATGAAAAAGAAAAAAGTGATCTTTCACCAAGACAACACAACATATCACAAGTCAATCAAAATGATGGCAAAACTACATGAATTGCACTTTGATTTGCTTCCGTATCCACCCTATTCTCCAGATCTGGCCCCCAGTGACTAGTTGCTGTTTGTAAACATCAAAAGAATGCTCCAGGAAAAGAGATTTGCCTCTAATGAAATATGTTATTGGAAACTGAGGTATACATTTTGAAGCCAAAGACAAATCGTTCTACAAAAAAGCATTGAATTGTTAGAAAAGCGTTGGAATAAGTGTATCACTCAAGAAGGAGACTATGTTGACAAATAAAGTCGAATGTTGCCTAAAAGTTTTATTAGTTAGGCCCAGGATTTATTGAGTGATGTGTTAGAGTTTCATAAGTAAGAATAAGTTTCTTTCACTTTCACTAACACCTTGCATTGTAGTGGCTTTATTGCTTTGTGTGGGGTGAAATGATTAAGATATGTAAGGCATTACATCAGTTTCATGAAGATACTTGCAAAATACTTTGGATTTTGTCAATAATCTCTAGATACATTGTAGAAACACCATCTGTGGCAGCAATATTTGATGCACAAGCAAATGGTAGACTTATAAATGTTCAAGAGAGATTCTAACTAGAAAAATTGCATGCCAGGATATGGTGAACTAAGATTCCTGGCATCAGAATCTTTTGATATAGTCATATCACTTGAAAAGAACAAAAGATGTACAGTTAGTTGATCTCCTGGAGGTTAGCATCAGCCATGTTGATAGAAGGAAAAACAAGTTTCTCTAAGATTATTAAAAGAGCAATTTTGTTCTTGGAGTTGTTAAAATTAACAAGCCTTTTCTTGCTCCAGTAAACAACAGATTAATATTTATTGAAATGTTACAGTGACAAGAAAGTGACTGAAATGAAGATGTGATTTAATCAAGAATTACTAAATACATAGCAGAAAAACCAGACGTAGCAGCAATATTTGATGCACAGGCAAATGATAAACTTATAAATGTTCAAGAGACTAAAAAAATTGCAAACCATGAATGAAGATACTTACAAAATACTTTTAATAACTTTGCAAATTCTTCTTTTGTTTCCATTAAGAATCTCTAGATAAATAGCAGAAAAACCAGATGTGGCAACAATATTTGATGCACAGGTAAATGGTGGGCTTATATATGTCCAAAATAGATTCTATTTACATAATTAACAGTATTTGGACTATTGTACTTTATTGTCATATTCACAATGATTCAACCATTGTATACTCTAGATTTCTTCAGGTGATATATGTTAGAATTTCAGAATGAACCCTTTTTTCTTCCACTGAGATAGATTGCTCTACTTCTACATTGTTGTAACTCTAAAAGGTTGCTATGTGAGTAATCACAAAAACAAAAACTGGGGATAATAATATATCAACGAATACAAGACTCGCATGCTGTATGAAGTAGATACACAGCTAGTGATCTCCTTGTTAGTATAATGCCTCTTCTCTTCCCCTTTACTTCAATAGTGTCCACGTATTTAAGAGGACTTACCTTTACTGAATATAGATAGGTACACAACACACATTCTATGCCATTTCTGGATATCCCAGTTTCAGTTATTTCTCTTTAATAAATAAAAAGTTATTTTTTTATATCATTTGAAGAAGGCTGAAGTATACAGTGACTGAAACATGAGGAAAATGACAATAAAAACACGGATATATGTCCAAACAAAGTAAATAGTTACAATACCTCACCTCAGAAATATAGACAGAAAACAGATTTTTTTTAGAAATATTGCCTCGCACAACATCATGAACTGACTATCCTAGCAACAGATCTAGTAATTGATTCAAAATAATATTTTATGTGAGTGGAAAACATAAACCCAGAAAAATGCAGTGAGTTGCTATTTTAGCGGTTAGCTTCAGACATGTTGAGGAATGGCAAAAAAGTTTCTGCTATGCGATCTTTTGATGATTCTACCTCTTCTGAAAGTTCTCAAGTGCTGGTGGTCTGGAATTTTGCTACTTTACATTTTTATGCATCATAATGAACAGCTGATGGTTGTCCAATTTTGGATTTTACTTTGAGGGACAAGACACGCTATGCAAAAATGAATACCTCTCTAGCTTTATACACAAATATGCAACTGGAAGAACCGACATTGAATCATAACCTTTAGAAGTATATATGAAATAAGCTATGCGCAAAAGGTCCCGGTCCATAAAAACAAAAATGCTTTTGATATACTCTTATATATAATAATAATGATAATAACAGTGGAATTATAGATGTGTTCATAAAACTTGTAAAAATATTATAAACTCTATAAAAAAAACAATGAAGATCCTTAGATACACCATAATAATAACATGATGTAAACATAGTCTTTAGATGTGTACATTAAAGCTTGGCATAAATGTCTGTAAAAAAATGAAAATAAATAATTTTATACACCATAACAGATTAATAATTATGATGATGATAATATAATGAAGTCAGAAATAGTTTTAGATATGCAAATTAAAATTTTGAATAAAGGTCTGTAAAAAAGATGAAAAATATTTTTGAGTCACCATCTTAATAATATACCATCATAATCTATCTAAACTTATTTATAAATGGAACTTCATCTGTGTGTGTATGTGTGTATGTGTGTGTGAGTGTGTTTGTGTCTGTGTGTGTGTTCATTAGCTATAGACTCTGAAACAGCTAAACCAATTTTCTTGAAAATTTACACTGTTGTACTATAAGCATTTGCGAGTGTTCTTAGCTAGGTTTTGTGTCAAGGTACCCACCAATAAATATCAAAAAATCGATAATTGAAAAAATCAGGTTATAGAAGTGGTCTGATTTTAATCAAATTTGATACACTCATAGACAAAGACATAAGAAATGATATTCAGAAATTTCAAGGTTGCAGTTCTTACAATAGTGCAGAAAATCGATAATATATATATATATATATATAAAAGGCAAGATGTTTGTGTGTTTCTGTTTATCTGCCTGTATGTACTTTATACAAATCCACAATTTTTATCCGATTCTCACCAAACATCACACAAATATTCTTTAGGCTGAGTCTGAGCTCCAGGACCATGGATTAGTTTTAAAGCTTTCATTACATCCGAGCAACGCCGGGCTATACTGCTAGTAATAATAATATAGTAGAGTCATAGTCATTAGATATGTACATTTAACTTTGGTATAAAGATCTGTAAAAAAATGAAAATACTTTCGATGCACTATAATATTATTATTAATAATAACAATAATAATAATAATATTGCGGAGTCATAGTCTTTAGATGCATACATTAAACTTTGGTATAAAGGTCTGTAAAAAAAAAAAAATTTTGAAATATCTAAATGATTGTATGTAAGAGAGACAGATAAATGTAATGCATCACCTACCTGGAGAGCTTGAGTGAACGAATGGTGGAATAGAGTTTGGGATAGATGACAATAAGACAAAAACTTGTTAAGATCTAAAAAGAACAGGAAACTGTGAAGAGCCATGACCGCCAACATTCTGTCGGAACACTGCACATAGAAAATAATATTTTTAGCTTCTAATCACCATGATGTAAAATGAGTAATTTCATATGTTGCTAAAATCTACAAATTCTAATGATATTGCATCTCAGTAGTCATTTTGAGAATATGATTACTCCTTTTTTTCTTCAGAACTCTAGCTTCAACAGGAAAATACGCTGTCAGTTCATTGAATTAAGTTTTCTTTGCGATTGTTAATAAAATACATTGATAAAAGAAGACAAGAGAAGAGAGTGTAAATATGAGTGAAAGACTGAGTGAGTTCTTATCATGTTTTGTTCAATGTCTTTATCAACATCTTCATGACACCTATGTGAAAACCTACCAGTTATACAATGAGCTTATGCATACAGACTCGAATATTATTTTGGATAAAATCTAGAATATATTATCACAAGCATTTGCAGAATTGATATGTCATTCTTAGACAATCATGATTTGAAAATACATTTTCAATAGAAAAATAAAAGTGTATTTTAAAAGTGAAAACAAGAAATTTAAAAAAGGAAATTCAAATTTAGGTCAGGTTAGATCAGATAAATTTATTTTCTTGTATAACATTTGAATATTAGAAAAATGTTAATATTTTTTCTCTGGAACCATTATAACCAATTTTTAATTTTTTTTTATCTATCATCATATTTTATATATATTGTATTTATGAGTAGCTGAATGACAGAATGAAAGAAACACTTGTGTTACAGGTATTGTCCTTTGAAAAAAATTCAAAAAATGCTGGTTACCATTTTACACTGAGAAATACTGAATATACAAGGACACTTATCTTTGAGATTTCAGCATCTATATGTGCAACCTAACTGACTATATTCAGCTCTCTATCACTTTTGTTTTTATTGTTTTAAAACATTCCACATTGTAATAGCAGTAGTTTTATAAAGAGAGATGTATGACTGTTTATGATTATTTTATTATTAGAGAAAAAAAATGTTACTGTGGTACAAATATCAATCAGTTAACTTCCATAAATGATACATGCTTGGGCTATCAGGTCTCTTTTTATAGATGACTGGCTAGGCAGAAGATTTTCTCACAGTATATACAAATATCTTCTTCTTCTTCTTCATGTGCCTTGTCCCTTCAGCACATAGGCAATCATAGATTTGCACTTGGCTCTGTCACTTGTTTCTTTCAACATTCTTTCTCTTGGTATCTCTCCCAAACACTGCTCTGCCATCCATTTGCTCAGACCTATCAAGTATGTCTCGTGCTGTTTTCCCCTGTCTCTCTTTCCGTCTATCTGTTCTGTGAGTATTAATTTTTTCAGACTCTCCTTTCTCATTACATGTCCCAGAAACCTCATCTGTCTCTTTCTTATATTAAGTAAGATTTTCTCCTCATTGCCATCCTCTCCAAAACTTTGTCGTTAGTCACATAATCAATCCATGGTATCCTGAGCATCCTTCTGTAAAACCACATTTCTGTTGCCTCAAGCCTCTCTTTCATCCTTGAGATCATCTAATGTTCACTGCCATGCAGAAGAACAGATATCACATAGCAATCTAGTAGTGTCTTCTTTGTTTCCAATTACATTTTTCTGTCTTTCCGTACTCTGGTTAGCTTCTCAAATGCGTCATTGGCCATGCCAATGCATCTTTGGATCTCAACTTCACACATTTTATACTCTGTCAGCATGCTTTCCTGGTATTTAAATTCTTTACTTGTTTTATTTTAGTTTTTCCAACCTGTAGTTTGCATATTAGGCTTTTCTTTTTGCTGATAACGATACATTCAGTTTTCTTGAAGTTTATGCTCAGTCCTTTCTCACTTTCTGTTCCCACATTCTGTAGGATGTCCTGCAATCCAAAATATCTGCCACAACAACCAATCTAACAGGAGCATGCTAGGCACATGTATCACAATACAATAAAATTATTACTTTGGTGTCATACATTGATTTAGTCAAAATTCTGGTCCTGAGGCTTAGTGTCGAAAAGATCCCTTACATCTTCATATCTTTTTCAAAGAAAATAATCACAATTTTTGGGAGACCTATAATTTTGGTCTCACTTTCAATTCTCCTGAAGTGATCTTTTCATTCCTACAGGAATTAGTTGTATATCTACATTCTATAGATCCATTGCTCCCGAGAGAGATCCTGGTATTTTTCTTTCTTTTCGGTTTCTTTCAAGTCCACTCATGTATCAGGTGGAACCAAAGAAAGACAAAACCAAAATGGAAAAGGAAACATAAAGAGAAAAGAAATAACAGACCAAAGAACAACCACTTACCTATGCAATAATACAGAGTGCTCAATGTCTAAATCAAAATGAGCAAGATAGTGAAATCACTATATATATATATATATAAAATTTTAGATATTCTACAAATTCATGGGTAATACATATTTCACAGCAAAACCTGTCGATCTTCTGACCTGAATGATACAACAGCTAATATTAACTGTTGTATCATTTGTGTCTGAACCCATTATTTAACCCATAACTGGAGGGAAGAGATTGATTAATACCTTTCCCAAGGGTAATTGTGCATAAGTGAGTGCAAGGAATTCAACTGGAATTCAAACTTAGGTCGTTCTGAGTTGATATCCACTGCACCACAACACACATCTAATCTAGTATTGTGCTTAAATTCATAAAATCTAGGTACCATAGCAAATAGCTTATAAATTACCATGAATGTATTTATAGAAAATATATAGGGCTGCAACTTTATAGAGGTGGGAAAGTGAGTGAAGTTTAGATGTTAGATTAAGACCAATAATAGTGCTGATTCTTCTTGATCTTATCAAGAATCATTAAATATATAGTAGAAGCACCATATCATATGTGGTAACAATACTCTAAGCATGGGTGAATTGTAGACTTATAAGATAGATACTATGAGAGAAAAACTGATTTGCACAATGCAGTGAACTAACTTCCTTAGCACCAAACTCAGTAGTGGATTGAATATACTCTTTGCAGTTATTATCAGCTTAGAATGTGAGACCAAGAAGGTGAAATCAGTCTCTCGCTGGAAGGTTAGGAGTATCAGGAGTGATGGAAGGTAGAAAGATGTCTTTTCAATAATTAACAGAGAGAACAGTTTTATTTTAGAGATGTTAAAATTAACAAACCATTATTTGCCCCAGACTGTAAGTAGTTGTTGAATTTAATTAGTATTCAGACATAAGTAAATCGAATGTCCTCATCAAAGATACCAAGTTGAGAGCTGATGTCACCAGGACAGTCATGAATAAAAATAAAAATCAAGTTAGTAAAAGAACAGAACCCTGATAGAGCCCTTGCATTAATACAAAACGATATAGAAGAGTGGCTGGGGACACCATAAATTTTTAACATGCAATAAAGATCATTATGCAAAAACATGTAAAACACTTTTAATATGTCAATATATAGTATGTTTATATATATATATAAAATAGAATTTATTAGCAACACAGTAACGTTAATGGTAAAACCTATGCTTCATTCAAATTCACAAACCAATCTGAAATTTGAATAAGCAGATCTGCTTGGAAAAATATTTGACAAAAATTATACTTCCTACTGTGTACATCCATACCTGGTATAATTCTGTAAAAAACTTAATTTTAATTTGGTTAAAGTATATGATGGAAAAAGGAAGTACAAACACATAATTGGAAGCAAATTGTAAACATATATATATATATATATATATATATATATATATTACTTCCACCACATCATGTTTCTTCTGTTGTTTATAAGTTCATTTGTAGTAGTGGTAATGACTACATAGAAAGGATGTCCAACGTTTAGATTGCAGAATTTAACAACATGTGCCATCAAGGATTCTCAAACTGGATGCTCGTATGGGTCAAACTGTAAACACTTGAAGGTCAGCAATTACTGAATATCTGATAAATAGCAGAAATTGTGTGAATGACTTTAGTGTGGACAAGTTCACTGTGCTGTCTGGTTCACTCTATGTTTCATTTCAAGGCGTTGGAGTCATTATATATTAAATCTATGACCCCGTCTCTCTGTAAGCAGAGAGATTGTTTACTTGGACTCCACATAATTACCATCTAATGCCTTCCCTTTCCCCTTCCCAAACTTTTTTCCCTATTCATGTTCTTCTTCAGTTTTAATATTTTAAAATAATGATGAATTAAAAGTTCTAATTGACCCTGATGAAAAATGGTATTGTAACCGGTTGGTTGTTTTTGTGTTACTTATTTTTGATTCTTCCATCTTTAAAATGCCTGTAATCATGAAATTTACCTTGTTTCGTACTGTTATATATTTTTGTACTTCCAACAATTTATTTAAATATATATATATATATATGAGAGAGAATGTGAAAAATAATAAGGGAAGAAATTATAGGAATTATAGTCATATGGTAGCTGTCATTTTCACACCATGAAATTTATTGTTGGGCGGAATATTGCATTAAGATATGAAATATAAAATCACAATGCACTGCTGATTCATATCTTAACACAATATATATATATATATATATATATATATATATATATATAGAGAGAGAGAGAGAGAGAGAGAGAGAGAGACATACACAGATACATATATATATCTATCTATATATATATATACATGTATATACATAGGTATATATAAATCTGTACAAACGTATATACACAGACATATCTAAATATATGTACACATAAATACTTAGACATATATAAATATATATTCACAAATATACACAGACCGGTTATGCAAGCAGGAGGCATACAGACAAGTCCTATTACTCAATTATTACTCCTAATCAAGTACTCATTGCCTGTAAAAAAAGACACTAGTTCACAGAATCCTTTAATGAATCAGAATCTAATCTCTCCAAAATGGTTAAGATGAAAAAATTGTCTAAGGATATCCAGGATATACTTGCACAAAACTAGAATGAGCTACAAGACAATTGGCAAGCAGCTAAACTGTTGATGCAATAAGAAAATGGAAGAAACACCAATTGACTGTCAATCTCCCTCAGCCTGGAGCTCCATGCAAGATCTACCAATGTGAAGTAAATTTTATGATGAGAAAGGTGAGGGAACAACCCAGAATTATGCAGCAAGAGGTTGTTGATGATCTCAAGACAGCCGAGACCACAGTCACCAAGCATCAGTTTATGATTAATGTGTGGGCTGGTATTGTACGTTCATATATTATTCCAGCATGTTTTATAGGAACTTTTTACAAGGGACCACAGTGACTAAAATGACTATTAGTAACACACTATGTCATAGTGGACTAAAATGATAGTGCTTACAAGGTCCCCCTACTCAAGAAGGCAATGTACAGGCTCATCTAAAGTTTGCAAATGAGCACCTGAATGATTCAGAGGAGGATTGGGAGAAAGTGCTGTTGTCAGGTAAGACTAAAATTCAGCTTTTTGGCATCAACTCATCATGTTTGAAAGATAAAAAAACTGACTTAAACCCCAAGAACACCATCCGTACTATTAATCATGGTGATGGAATATTATGCTTTTGGGGCTGTTTTTCTGCTAAGGTGACAAGACAACTACACTAGGTTGAGGGAAAAATGGATGGGGCCAAGTACAGGTAAATATTGAGAGAAAACCTCCTTACCTCAGCCAGGATATACTACTCTAACACAAATATCTCTAGTTATTTCTATCCAGCAAAACTCACTCAAAATTAGTATGTTACATTGACAGCTGGTAAGTTACTCTTTAGTTTGGTATTTTACCTGATCCATAGTCCTTTGTTCACTGTCAAGTTGACTATATATGAGGACCACAAGTATATATATATATATATATTGAGCACTTTATAAAAAGTAAATATTAAACTGTGGAATATATATCCATCAGTCTAAACCACTTATATTATATTAAATATATAGATATATAGATATATAGTGATTGAACTCTCTAGAGGAAAATTTAAAAAAACAGTTAACACTTTAGCGATTTAAGCATTATTCTTGAGCAATGAATTGAGTTCTTTCAGTGACTAGCATGTGTATATCCTGCTTATATATAACACACTAAAATTTCCCTTCTCTGATTCAATGTGCCTATGGTTTAGGGGTTGGGGACTCCAACTGACACCATATTAGTCAAGTTTTAATCCCAGCTAAAAGCAAGTGGATGTCTAGCCATACTGATGAGCTGTGATATAGTGAAACAGGCTTGTATGTGGATGACTACTGAACTCTAGCTCTCTCCCCACCCCCGTATAACCTTCCCTTTCTCTCCACCTATGTATCTGTCATCGCACCTGCATTCTCAGCTCTCTATTGCTCCTTTCTAACTAGTTTGTACTCCTCACTCTTTTCTAATTAATCTTTTACAGTTATGTAGCCCCCTGCACATCAGTGGCATTTCCGCCTTGCTCGAGGCAAAATGATTAAAAAAAAAAAATATATATATATATAATATCATATCATATAAATTTATAGATATATAGTTACTATTATTATTATAATAGCATACTGCAACTCAAACTTTATTGCCTGGTGATGTGTGTTTTGGTGCAGTAGATATCGACTTGGAACAAGAAATCGGGGAGCTGAGTTTGAATTCCAGCTGAATTCATTGCATTCACTTACATGCAAATACCCTTGGGAAAGGTATTAATCCGTCTATTCCTTCCAGTTATGGGTTAAATAACAGGACAGATTGGGTTCTATAGCCTTGGTTGGCAACCAGTCTACTGCAGAAAGCAATGGCAACCTACTGCGAGATAATCTTCTGCCCAGTCAGTAATGTCACTTTCAAGACATGATCGCCCAAGCGTGTATCACGTATGGCACTTAACTGACTGACTGATGGTGCATTGAGCAAACTTGATAACTTTTAAGTTGCAGAATGCTATTATTATAACAATAATAATAACTATAAATATTGAAATTACAAATAAAGAATCTGATATTATTTTAGCAGCTAGAAAATCCCTCCTTATTCTTAATAATTCTACCTGGACTAAAAGTCTAAATAGTAAATTTGATGTCCCCATGGGAGTGCATGATTCAGGCCAGTTACCAATTTAATAAGCATATATATCTTAGAAAACCCTTAGTAGAATTGTGAAATCCCAAGCAAATAGGCCTAGACTGAGCTGATATACTTACGTTCATTTCAAATAGTAACAGCCTCTTGACCATGAAAATCCAGAAGAAAATTGTTAGGGTCTTTAAAATGCGAGGATTTAAAATAGAGATTGCCTCCAACTTGAAGATTGTGAATTATCTAGACATTACCCACAACCTTGATAATAATTCTTTTAAACCATACCATAAGGAAAAGGAGACCCTGAGCTACATCAACATTAATTCTAACCACCCTAATGCAATTCAATTACTGAGGATTATTAATACTAGAATTAGCCAATTATCTTCTAACCCTAGGATTTTTAGCAATAAGAAAAAACTATATGAAAAGGCCCTCCAGAGTAGTGGCTATAAAGATACTTTAACCTACTTAGCAACCACTAGCAAATCTAAATCACAGAAAGTTAAAAATAAACATAAGAAAAGGAAAATTATATGATTCAATCTCTCCATTCTGTAGACTATCAAATGTTAGTATTGGAAAGTTTTTTCTTAAATTAATAAGTAAATATTTTCACAACGATAACCCTCTAAGTAAAATATTTGAAGAGAAAAACAATGGAGATTATCTATTCCTGTACTGGTAATATATACAACAATATCGGCTCCCATAATAACTAAGTTTTAAAGAATTTCAGAGAAACTAATACTAAACCCATTATTATACCCGCTTGCAACTGCAGATTCAAGGGAAACTGTTCAATGGAAGATAAATGTTGATCTACAAATGTGATCAACCAAGCTACCATCCCCGCTATAGAGAACAAGGAAAAGTATAATGTATACATAGGCACCCTTTTACCAATCGTAAATTAAAATTTCAGACAGTCCTCTTTGAGAAACATTGGGAATTGAAGGTAGAAGGCCTAAACCCACAGATAAATTGGAAGTTAAAGGGCTCAGCATGTACTCTGAATAGTCTAAGTGATAAATGTAATCTGTGCTTAGTAGGAAAAGATTATAATTTTAAAACATCAATGCCAGAATTTACTCCTTAATCAATGTAATGAATTAATTAGCATGTGTCATCATCAAAGTAGATCTAAACTCCTTAATTATTATCTTTCTACCATTTATTCATAATATGTTTAGCCTTTTACAAGGATTAGAATTTAAATTTGGAGAACTTGAAGTTTTTTCCTACCTGCTATACTGGACATTGTGGGCAAATTGCTTGCCTTCCACTCCAAAAAGAAGATTACTACTATCTTTCCCCATTTCCTCTTCTTGACCTTTTTCTGACTAACCTTCCTTACCCCTTCTTACAAATGTTTAGAATTTTTCTTCATTTTATGGTCAACTGGGGTTGACAATGCATGTCTCTAACAGACATGTTGAAATAGCTATCCATCAAATGTAATCCAAATATACAGATGAAATAAATGAGTATCTGGTCTATAAATTAAATTTACATCAAGCTCTCTGTTGGATTAGTTTTAATATTTAACCAATATTACTAGGGTCCTCTGGGATTATTTACCAATTTTCTCCTTTTTTTTCCTGCTATATATATATATATATATATATATATATATATATATATATGTGTGTGTGTGTGTGCTGATGTTTTGGCTTAAATCCCTTGTTATATCTTTTGTTTTAAGAGTATCTTAATTAATCTAAGAACTTTTTAGCATTCCTATAAATAAATATTAAAAGTTCTCAGAAACTCCTAAAACAAACAAAAACTGGTGAATCTGATTTTGAATTTCTTTTTTATATCATCCTTCTTTAAATTTTGTAAGCAATCTTTATACGGATTGCTCATATCTCAGAGTTAGATATCAAAAATGAAATGTAGTCTGGAAGTATTTATAATTTACAAAGCTTATCTATTTCATTCTTTCAATGCATGCATTATAATGAAGCTTTATAGAATAGTTTATCTTAATATCTTAGATATTTTGTGAGATGAATCCTCTTATTCCAGACTACAGAGAAAGAGATAAATATTTTGCCAGTTTCAGTGTTCTATTGGCCAAATCCATATCAATTTCTTTGAAAATGTTTTCCTTAACTACTTTAGAAAAGCAGAATAAATGTTTTAATCATTTTTGGCAGCTCATGTCATTTAAAAAAAAATGTGAGTATAAAAATTATTTATCTTACTTTCACTTTCATTTTTAAGCTTTTCAGGAAATGAACAATTTTATATCTGAGAATGGCTTTAAGGAACACAGAAAATTCTCAGATTTCTTTAGAACAAAATTATTTTTTTTTATTCATGATGTCTCCTTAGTGTAAAACTCTTAAGAAAATACTTTTAAGAGGCATTTAAAAATATAAGAAATGTATTTGAATTATCTTTTGAAACAAGCAAAAATCCAGAAAAAAATGGAAATTTCAATGATAATTTTGATTGATATACTGACATGCATAAGTTAAAGAATAATGTGTTCTGTAAGATTATGCTTCACTGCTGAAGTTTGTACTTTTATATACTTGTATAATTTGTGCATAAACATGTACTGCAACTAAATAAAGGATGAATAATGCTGTTATTGGAGATGTGCATTATCATATCTGATCCTTCTTATCCATTGAAAAAAAAAATCAGCATTTTGTCTTGAGATCTATTCAAAAATAATCTTTCATAATTTGTTCAGGATTTGTATTACATTTTCATGTAAATTTTAGATGATTTTAATACCACTATTAAAAAACAGCTGAATTCATGGGAAAATACTAGTGAAAGTTAATAATAATAGATAATGCTCTATCTAAGAAATAAAAGCAATATTTTAAGAATGATTGCAACTGTAGATAAAGCAAAAGAAGATGAAATATTGGCTAAAAAATTAATCAATCAGGTTAGAAACTCAAAAGATGAAATATTGGTTAAAAAATTAATCAATCAGGTTAGAAACTCAAAAGATGAAATATTGGTTAAAAAATTAATCAATCAGGTTAGAAACTCAAAAGATGAAATATTGGTTAAAACATTAATCAATCAGGTTAGAAACTCAAAAGATGAAATATTGGTTAAAAAATTAATCAATCAGGTTAGAAACTCAAAAGATGAAATATTGGTTAAAAAATTAATCAATCAGGCTAGAAACTCAAAAGATGAAATATTGGTTAAAAAATTAATCAATCAGGTTAGAAACTCAATAAATATTACAATTAATACTACTACTGTAAATGAAGCAAGAGAAATAAGATGAAAGAAATATTAGTCAAAAAATTGACAATTCATATTTTAAGAAACTCTAAAATATTACAACTAATACTAATATTGTAAATAAAGCAAGGGAAATAAGATAAAAGAAATTGCCATCAAAAATTGACAACCCATCATTTAAGAAATTCAAATAATATTACAACTAATACTACAATTGTCAATAAAACAAGAGAAATAAGATGAAAAACTGACAATTTATCATTTAAGAAATTCAAATAATATTGCATCTAATATGACTATTGTAAATAAAGCAAGAGAAATAAGAAAAAAGAAATAGTAGTCAAAAATTGACAATTCATCATTTAAGAAATTCCAATCATATTACAACTAATTCTACTATTGTAAATAAAGCAAGAAAAAAGATAAAAGAAATATTAGTCAAAATATATAATTGACAATGTATTACATAAGAAATTCAAATAATATTACAACTAATACCCAGTTTGTCAGTTAAGTACCATACATGATACACACTTGGGTGATCGTACCTCTTTTGATCCATGACTGACTAAGCAGAAGATTTTCCCACAGTAGGTTGCCATTTCTTTCTGTGGTTGACTGGTTGCCAACCAAAGCTACAGAACCCAATTTGTCCTGCTATTCATTCCATAGCTGGAGAGAGAAGAGATAGATTAATACCTTTCTTAAGAGTATTTGCATGCAATTGAATTCAATGAATTCAACTAGATTCTGAACTCAGCTTTCTGAACTTTCAAATACTATGAATGTAAATAAAGCAAGCAAAATAGAATAAAAGAAATACTCATCATAAACTGTTAATTCAGAATTCCTTCTGTCTTAATATCTATTGATGTCTTTCTGTCTATGAATTGGTTGTAGGTAATCACTTCAATATTTTGATTTCAGATCAGAACAGTTTTACCTTATTATAATTGGTTGTTTTTTTTTGTTTAATGCTATATACATCTTTGTAAGTTACTTAATGACAAAATCTAAATATCATGTGCACAATTTTTAAGAAAGATTTAGTGATACAAGTTTTACTAATTAACCCATAGCTGGGGAGAGACAATGTGGATTCATACTTTTCCCAAAGGTACTTTTACATAAGTGAATATAATGAATTCAACAGGAATTGGAACTTAACTCTCCAATTAACAGTTTTGAGCTGTTTTCCATTAGAGCAGCTGCACAGACAATCAGTCACCCATCTGGGTACTGATTATTGTAATGTTATTATTGTAAAGATTAATAAGAATACAAAACAAAATCCCTAATACTTAAGTGTTTAATGACCTCCAGAATTCATCAATTAATATCAGTATAAGAATGTGTTGATTTCTAGCAGATAAGAAATTAAAATCAACTTTCTTCCTCACTTTCACAAAGATTCACAATGACGTGTGAAATCCTGGATTTCCCAAAGAGAAAAAGGATTGACCATGTGCTTAATGAAAAAGTCAAAACCAGATTTTGCAAGTAGGTGTTAAAATGATTTTTGACCAATGCAAGAAACTTACAAGACTTGAGGACTTCACAAGCAAGTGCAAAAATCTGAATACTATAAAAGGCTTTGTCAGTGTCAATCACAGTCAGAGTTGGGAGACAAGCATCTAAAATGTAACCAACTTCAAATCAACCCAAAGATAAGGTCAGGTAGCACCTTGTTCTCTTTCTCCTTATCTCTTTCAACAGTTACTACTATGAACATTTTGTACATCTCTTGATACTTTTAATTTTCTCATTGAGCATTAATTTCTATGAATTCTTGCTTTTCCTTCTTTTAATAAATTATGAAATTAAAATATAAAAATGAAAACAACTTACACATCACACCATTTATATATATATATATATATATATATATATAGGAAAGTAAGAAAGTAAGTAGCTAACCTAAAGAGCCAACGAACCTACCAAGGTTTCACTAAATCGGATCTTCAGGGAAAGTTGGCTAAAGAGGCTAAAATAATTTGGTGAAACCTTGGTAGGTTTGTTGGCTCTCTAGGTTAGCTACTTACTTTCTTGTTTGCTCTACTTGTGTATTGAGCACTTTACATATTAGGTTACTCATCTTGGGTTTTTTTTGTCTTTTGACTAGTATTTTAACTAATGTTCAAGTGCTTAGTTCGTTTCTTTTTTTGTTACCATATTTTTTTCCCCTCTGCATTTGTACTCGGTGGGTTTTTTAAGATTTGTTCAATAACAAATTTACAGTTATATATATATGTGTGTGTGTGTAACACAAACATTCAAATGATTCAGGCCAGTGTAAATTATAATTTCAGTTAGTTAAGTGCCATACGTGATACATGCTTGGGTGATCATGTCTCGAAAGAGAAATGACTGACTGGGCAGAAGATTATCCCACAGTAGGTTGCCATTGCTTTCTATGGTAGACTGGTTGCCAGCCAAGGCTATAGAACCCAATCTGTCCTATTATTTAACCCATAACTGGAGGGAAGGGACAGATTAATACCTTTTCCAAGGGTATTTGTGTGTAAGTGAATACAAGGAATTCAAGTGGAATTTAAACTTGGCATCTTGATTTGTTGTTCCAAGCCAATATCCACTGCACCACAACACACATCCAATTTATAATATACTATTTGAGTTTATATATATATATATATATGTGTGTGTGAAATAAAAGAGAGACATTCCACTCCAGTCTTAGTATCCATAAAAGAAATAATAATGTTAAACAGAGATATTTATATTTGTACATGCTTTATCTCTAATATTGAGCACTTGGCCCATAGATATAGCATACCTTAGCTCTCTATATATATATTGAACTAAAACAAAACCGCTATATAGAACCAAGGGACAGCTTGCTAAAAATGTCAAATAAAAATGACAATACAGGGGAAAAAAAAGGCTTAAAGGCAAATCTACCTAGTCAGTAAAATAAAGTGCTCAAAGATTAGATTGCCTAGACCAACTAAACATGATTAACAACATCTATGAAAAGATGCCTCTACTCTGAGTTTGACGAGCACATGATCTTCAGATGACTTGAATGAATGCATATATATGGAAATATATGGAAATGGATGAATAAATACTGAGCTTGCCACAATAGTTTGATCTGAAAGTTTTCAATGTTTGCATACATACACGCACACACAAATATATATATGGGAAGAAATTTAATAGAAATCTCTGTAAAGTTGCAAAATCTTTGTAGTTAAGAAATGCTTCAAAACAGATTTTGCAAAATATTATATGTGCTCACCCCTCCCCATACAAACAAATACTTGTTTACTTATAAACATACTTAGAGATTTTGCCAGTACCTGATAAATAGGTTGAGATTGAAGAAGCCAGGAACACAAAGTTTTATGGAAAGAATGTGACAGTTATAACAAACATTTTAGGTAGAATTGGATTTTTTCCATCTGGAGAAAGTCTACAGAACTCTGAACATTTATCCTCAGGAGATCTTTAAAGAATGCCTTCCTACACAATTGGATTCTCCTAAAATGTCATGAAACAGACTGATACAATATTTTTCAGTCTAATGGCTGAGGTAAGCTATTGAGTGAAAAGTGGGTCTTTGGCAGACTTTCAAGTGAAATTATTTGCAGGACGTCATAGATCTTTTCTTTGAGAACTTCCATTGTAAAATAAATTTGATGAAAAGACAGAACCACACTGGACAAAAAGAAAAGGGGATAAGAAAGGTATACAGATTTTATAAATGATTTATTTATAAGCTTTTTATATCTTCTTCGGATATCAACTGACCTAAGAAAAATTTGAAAGGCAGAACATAATTTATTTCCAGAATATTTTTATTAACGGATCCTATTTGCTGTCTGAAGAACTTGAAATAATCTATCACATTTGCTTATATTTATAGGTAATAAATATGTATATATTTTTTGTATAAACATTTTTTTTTAGAAAATGGATTAAATCTGGCATTTTTAATTTTATTTGTTTAATTGTTATTTTTAATGGATACCCACATTTGAGTAGATACTTTTTTGTCTATATTTTTGACATTAGGTATTGCAATTATTTATACCATTTACATTGTTCAGACTGTTGTCTTTGTCTTTGTTGCCATATTCATAATGTTTTGGCCATTGTAAACTCTGAATTCTCTTCAGGTAATTGGATTTTCAAACTGAACCCTTTATTTCATTTACCAGGGTAGATTGTTTTAGTTCCAGGAGTTCTCAAGGATGCATAACCCAGTAGATAAAAGTGCTTGTTGGGTTCAGGGACTTTACACAAAGAGTTGTGAGTTCAATACCTGGCTACAACACAGGTGAACAAAAACTTTGAGAGTTGATTTAAAGGTAGATAACAGATACATCTGGAAGGAAAATGACTCATAAACTAAAACAATCTACCCCTGTTAACAAACTAAAAGGTTCAGTTTGAAATTCTAACCACCTGAGTGTATAACAGCCAAAACCACATGAATATGGCAACAAAGATGAAGACAACAGTACAAACAATGTAAATAGTGTAAATAGTCTGCTTTTATCATTTATTAAACAGTGTATTTGTTTATTTACTTCTACCATCCTGAGTATTTGAGAAATCTTGCTAGAAAAATATGCGTTCTTCAGTGGGATTTAAACCTGTTTTCCTCATGGGAAAATACCATCAGATGTGACATGCTATGACATCCTGATTAAATAAAGCTGTATGGAGGGCCCAAATTTTTCTAACAAGTTTTCTTCAATATTCAGGTCAGTAGATGTAAATAAATATACTAACCATTAAAAACAACATTAAACAAATAAAGTTTAAAAAAATATGGATTTTATTTATTTCCTAAAAAATTGTCTTTGTTTACATTAGGATATAAAACAGAGCAAATATTTATATTTTGAGAATCAGGAAAGCACTATTCAACTTTTGTTTGATCAGGAGATCAAGGCACATCGGATCTAATGACAGTTTTCCCTATGGAACACAGATTCAAATCCTGCCAGATGGCACATATATTTATAACAACATTTCTCAATCATTTAGGTAAATAAATATACTGCTTAATAAATAAATAAAAGCAGAGCATCTACTCAAATATTAGTGTCCATAAAAAATGACATACAAACAAATAAAATTAAGTGTGTGTGTGTGTGTGTGTGTGTGTGTGGTGAGGAAAGGGGGTTACTCAGAAGTTGGAGGAGTTACAGATATAAAATATCTTTATATGAAAGAAAAATTGATGGAAAAAGAGGCTCTTTATTTCTTGGTTGAGTGATTTCAAGAGATGTGAGAAATACCCAATAAAAGACGTTGAGTAACCTGGGAGATTTTTTATGATCATTTCACCCCAAGCAAGGCAGGACTACCTTTGTTGTGCCGGGAGAAAAAACTGAAACAGGGATAGAGGTAAAGAGATAAAAGGTAAGAGATTGATGGAAATCAAGATAGAAATTGGCAATTGATGTTGCATTTAAACTTTTAGAGATTGCAGCTATCAGGAAAGCAAACAAATAGACAGGAGTTTTACAAACAGGAAATGTGAGAAAAGAAACTATTAGAGTAGAAGAAGCAGCTACATTTAACTGCTTCTACTAATTTTACTAACATTTTAATAGCAAAAGTGTAGAACCATGATACCGATCTAGTAGCATGTGTAAATACACGTGGCCGAGGAACCAGGGAAAAAAGCTCATCAGAGCAGAAGCATTGAAAATATTTGTAGAAAAGACAGAGGGAAGCCATGTCCCATCATTAAGAAAGTAAATTAACTCGAGTTGCCAAACTGGGATTGATCACATTGCAGATTTCCCTTTGGATTTTGTCGAGAACCCTCAGATGATTAGCAGGAGCACCAAACCAGATATGGCAACAGAATTTAATGCATGGGCAAATGGTAGATTTATAAAAATGCAAGATGGATTCTGATGAGAAAAATTTTCTGGCCCAACAGAGTGACCCAACCTTCTCAGGAGTAAATGCAGCTATTGATTCAATGTAATCATTCTATTTGAGATTGGCTGAGAGAGTGAGGCTGAGAAGGCACAGTGTGTTGCTTTCTGGGAAATTAGGGTGGGCAGGTTCATTTTCGGAGAAAAAAAAATTAATGAGTTATTTCTTACCCCAATCAATCACAGATTAGATGTCCTTTCCAAGAACAGCAGTGAAGTTCACTTTGTTAGTCTTGACAGATTTCTTATTGAGATAGGAGTAAATTGTGGTGTCATCTGCATAGATGCCTACTTGGGAACTGATTACATAAGGAAAATCTGTGATGAAGATCAGGAAAAGCGTAGGACCTAGGATAAAGTGGGACATCTGTGTTCATATGAAAGGATCTGGAAACATGCCTGTTCAAAATGACCTTCATTACACAAATTAATAGAAATAATTGGATTAAATCAAACAATCATCCAGTTATACCATAGCCCTGTAGTCTGTGTAGAAGGCCAGCATACCAAACCCTGTCAAACACTTTTCAGATATCTAGGGCAACAGTTTGAGCTTTGATATATTCGGTGATAGCCATTAGCACTTCAGTGGTAGACCTGGTGAAGTGGAAACTATACTGCTTGTCAGAAAATAGGTTTTGGAATATGAAATGATGAGCCTTTTCAGCATTGGTAATAACCTTGAAAAATTTACCATAAAGTAGTAAAAGGCTGATATGATGATAATTAGAGGGGCCAATGGGCTCTCCAGAGCTTTTGAAAACAGGAACTACAGAGGGGAACCTCCAACAAGCAGGAAAACAAGAAGCAGTGAGCTAATATTTACAGAGTTTAAAGAGGACTGGAGAGTGTTCAGAGGCCTATTTCTTAAAGAAAATGATTTTAATTCTATCACCTCTGCTTGCCTTATAGGGGTCAAGCTTATAAATTATATTAGAGAACAGAGACATGTTTATATATACATAATTCAGGTGAGCCTCAGTTCTAGATAGGAAGTTGGGTACAGGTATTCCTGAGGAGTTAAGTATTGTGGCTGTGAGGATCTCAAATTCATTGAATAGAAGAGGGATCAATGGTTTGTTGTTTAACACTTTTGCAGAGCAGCCAGTAGTCTTTGAAGCCAAACTTGCAGAATGCTTTGTCCTATCAGCAAACATCAGCTTAGCATCATTTAGGACTAGCAGTATAACTTTAAACCTAATCCATGGTCCTGGAGCTCAGACTCTTTGGACGTTGGCACGGAACTAAAAAGCAATAGTTGTTTCCAGTTAAAGTGAAAGAAAAATGAATGGATGTAAGTCAAATTTTGATTTCCTGATATCGATATCATATAAGTTTTTTTCATTGTAAAGTGAATTTTGAAGGCTAAATAAGTCCTCTGAGTAAATGGTATGATGGCTGAGACTAAGAACTACAATTATACCTACTTAGAGCCAAACCTGAAGCAAAAACTAAAATAAAAGGGCTGAAAGAAATACAGACATACAGGCAGATAAACAGTCACACACACACAAACATCTGGCCTTTATATATATATATATATTATCGATTTCTTGCACTATTGTAAGAACTGCAACCTTGAAACTTCTGAATATCATTTCTTATGTCTTTGTCTATGAGTGTATCAAATTTGATTAAAATCGGACCACTCCTTCAATAACCCGATTTTTTCGATTATCGATTTTCAATATTTATTGGGGGTACCTCGACACAAAACCTAGCTAAGAACACTCGCAGACACTTATAGTACAACTGTGTAAATTTTCAAGAAAATTCATTCAGCTGTTTCGGAGTCTATAGGTAATGAACACACACAAACACACAAACATACACATGCACACACAGATAAAGTTCCATATATAAATAAGTTTAGATTTACTGAGAGAAAAAGTATCTGCTTAGTCAAGAATGTATCATGTATGGACATTAACTTACTGACTGACCAATAATATATTTTATGAAATTTTATTGAAATCATAAAACTGTGTTCAAAATATTTAGATTCATGCTTTAAATAACCCATAGAGGTTGATATGCTGCTAAGCAAACTCAGATCACTAAATTAAGCTGTAGGGATACCAGAGTAAAAACCTGCATATGAAATGCTTCTCACAAACATAAGAGAATGCAAAAAGAAAAAGTTTTATCTTATAAATCTCTGGATTTGTCAGTCAGTCAGTTAAGTGCCATTCATGATACACTCTTGGGTGACCATGTCTCGGAAGAAACATGACTGACTGGAGAGAAGATTTTCCCGCAGTAGGTTGCCATTACTGTCTGCGGTAGACTGGTTGCCAGCCAAGGCTATAGAACCAAGTCTGTTCTGTTATTTAACTCATAACTGGAGGGAAGGGACAGAATAATACCATTCCAAAGAGTATCTAAACTTATTTATAAATAATTCGATATTTATTGGGGCTACCTCAACACAAAACCTAGCTAAGAACACTCGTAGACGCTTATAGTACAACTGTGTAAATTTTCAAGAAAATCGGTTCATCCGTTTCAAAGTCTATAGGTAACGGACACACACGCACACACACACACACACACACACACACACACACACACACACACACACACACACAGACAAAATTTAATTTATAAATAAGTTTAGATATGCTTGAATTTATTATGAGCAGAGACAAAAAGATGCCTATTGTAGTCATACATCACTCTGGTAAAGCTAGAAGAAGTGATTCCTGTGGGTAGTGGCAACTGATCAAGCAGAAGAGAACCAAGGGAATGAATTAGGTTTAAGTTAAAATTTCTTGGCTGTGACAAAAATATCGATGTTGACTTACATCCAGGAAGAAATCTCAGAGACGCAATCTTCAACAGGAAGACTAAAAACTTTGTTCCAAGGGACATCATAAAGGAAACCAGGGAACAGCTCCCAGTCCACTCTTTGATAACAGTAAGATATTCTGCTGGTAGAAGACTCCTGAAAGAAGGGTAAGTGAACACAGATATTAACAAAAACCACAGCAGTAATTCAGCATAAGGACTCCAGCAAGATGTTTATCAGCCACTTGTCATGGTGGGCATTGAAATCATCAAATACAAACATATCAGGAAATGAGTGAGAGGAAATGGCCTTGTCTATAGTATCTGAAATACTCTCTAGCATGAAACAATCAGGTGAGGAAGAAAAGTAGTATAAAAAGGCCTTACTTGAATGCAAGGAATTCAGCTTCAAATCTGAATATTTATTGGAGTAAAATGAAATTTAAATTTACAAAAATAAAAGAAAAATAAATTAAATTAAATAAAAAAGGAAAAATAGTAGAAAATTTCCTTTTTTCAGTTACTTTCTTCAGCAGCAAAATTAAGAGGAGCTTACAACAAATGTATATATATATATTGACCAGAGAGAGAGCTAGAGAGAGACATTGTGGGACAACATCAACCTACAGAGAGTACTATGCCTCGAATGCCAACTATATATATTCATATGTTTGTCTGCTACATTTTATTATATATATATATATATATATATATCAGTAGACCTTCATGGCAAATATGTATAAAATCATACACCATCTTTATTCACAAACATCAAAGCTGTTTCTTTTCAGAGGAGAGAAAAAACTACTATGGCTTTCCAATAATCTTCAGAAAATATTCTGGAAATGAATATTATAATTTAAAAAATATCTAAAATTATAATAGCTTTATTATACTGATTTCATTTCTTATTTGCTTGTGGAGGGTGGGAAATAAATATATAATAATAGGTGGTGATTGATAAAATAGTAGTGACCTCATTTTGTTAGGATGAAATGTAATAAAGCTTTATATATATATATATATATATATATGTGTGTGTGTGTGTGTGTGTGTGTGTGTGTGTGTGTGTGTGTTTTCTAACAATTCCACTTAAAAAATCTACAAGCAGATATTGGTTTCATATATGCGAGTGTTTGCATGTTACTGTATATGTTAATCTGTAGATAGGAATATTTACTGAAAGTTCTCAACATCACAATGGATTCTGTCTTTCCCTATCTTGAAGATCAAAGAACTTTTCAACACATCCTCATGTGTCTGTGTATATATATATATATATATATATATATATATATATAATACAGGCACATACATAGATACATAGAGGGAGTGATGAATGAATTGCTGTATAAATTATGCAAAAATGAAAATAACACTCACATCTCATTTTAACAGACATATTTATCAAAATTACAAAAAAATAAACTTGAAATATTGAAGAGTAAATATATTCAATAAAGTTACCATTTGCTTTACTCATGGCATCCAGACAACTTTGAAATCTTCTGCATCTCTTCTGGATGGTTTCCTCGTTTAAGTTTGTAAATGCGACAATAATCCTTGCCTTCAGTTCATTTTTGGTGTTACATGTTTTGTTTGTCAATTGCTTAATTGTGCCCCATCCGGTCTGATAGCCTTGATCGGGTTCTCCTGATTGTGTAGCATGGTGCAGAGTCATGTTGCTAACAGTGTCTTCTAGCAGCCATCCACTTGATCTAGGTCAGCATTACCTCCTACATAATGTAGAACACTGTGTTGAGATTAAGGCCCTGTGGAAAAACAAATGAAGGCATAACATCATCATCACTCCAAATACCTTTATAGTCACCATTAGACTCATCCAGTTCTTTTCAAATTCTCTGCAATCTCTTCAGATTTACAACTAAACACTTTAAAATGCTTGTATTGGAGTTTCTGGCATGAATGCCAAGCAGGACAGCATGGCATTTATAAATTTCTTTGAGATTGAATTGCATCCTGGAACCTTGTTTTAACAGATGGTGCTCAACTGAGCATGCTATATTGTGCAGTTAACAATTAGAAAACTAAAAAGCATAAAATGGCGACAATTTACACATCACACCCTCAAAGTGTGTGTGTGTGTGTGTGTGCATGCAAAAAATATATATATATGCAACCATATTTTAGAGAGAGCGAGAGAGAAAGAAAGAGAGAGAGAGAGAGAGAGAGCAAGTTTCTAAACATAGCTTATATATATCAGTCAGTTAAGTGCCATACGTGATACACGCTTGGGCGATCATGTCTCTCTCGAGACATGACTGACTGGGCAGAAGATTATCCCGCAGTAGGTTGCCATTGCTTTCTGCGGTAGACTGGTTGCCGGCCAAGGCTATAGAACCCAATCTGTCCTGTTATTTAACCCATAACTGGAGGGAAGAGACGAATTAATACCTTTCCCAAGGGTATTTACGTGTAAGTGAATGCAATGAATTCAACTGGAATTCAAACTCGGCTCCCTGATTTCTTGTTCCAAGCTGATATCCACTGGACCACAACGCACATCCTTATATATATATACTTGGGTATAATTGACACCAATATATATAATTTATATATATTACATATAATTACAGATTTTCACAATTCTTTTTTGTGGTGGAAAAAAAATAATTGCCTACATATGTATTGGTGATTTTATCAGTGTATCTATAGGTTAAATAGCAGGACAGATTGGGTTCTATAGCCTTGGTTGGTAGCCAGTCTACCACAGAAAGTAATGGCAACATACTGCAAAAAATCTTCTACCCAGTCAGTCTCTTTCAAAACATGCTCACCAAAGCATATATCCCATAATGGCACTTAAGTGACTGATCTATGTGCACACACACACACACACACACACACATATATAGACATATATTTGCATACTAATGGGAATCTATATTTGATATTTTATTCACAAGTTTACTGTTTGAAAAATAAATAAATTCTTTACTGAAACTTGCCCTTTTTTATAACAGTATTCAATGTAATAGACAGAGACAGTATAGAGTGAGATGTAGGTCATCATACAATTGCTCATGAAACGTCTTTACAAGTGTCAGTCAACACACACATGCACACACATTGACATCTTGATATATATTGGTTTCTGCATATATAGAAGTAAATACAAACCACATACATTCAGACAAATAATAACAATCTATTTGTATTTTATGCAATATTATTTTATATGGTTGTATCGATGAGTGGTTAAAATGTTTACTTTCCAACTAGGACTCCTAGCTTCAATTCAAATCTATTTATGGCTGATTAGGAAGAGGACTTCTTGATGCTATTGCCTTATGGAGATGTTTCCAACAATTGGTACCTTTTTAAAATGCCAGAAAGTCAGTTTAACCCAAGCCTCATGAGTGAAATTCAGTAGATGGTATTGCTCTATAATGCATCTGCTAACAAGAAGTTACCAGTCATTGAACCCAAGGTTTGAACGTACTGGCCTTGTTCAAAAGATACACTTGGTCCCAGAAACTGTAACTAAGGTCCACTCCACGTAGCTGCAGCATAAAACACAGATTAGCTCTTGAGAAGTTAAACAGAAAACTACCTGAGCAAGCATCCACAACAGGGATTGGCTAGCCATTATCATTTCCTGCACATTCACAATTGGTTGGTCATGGTCATTAAATAAGTATTTAAAGGTGGAACCATGTTCAGAATTTCCTGTTTTTTAATACATTAATTATCAAAGAAATTCAGAATTTTATTTGATCTTTCCATATTACTTGATAAAGGTATTTGTGTATAATTTTTTTTTCTTATAACCTAACAATTTGAAGGCAACAAGCCCAGGAAAGCTTTCCATTCTTACAATCTGACATTTTGATGGTGACAAGCCTAGGAAAGCTTCCCATTCTTACAATTTGACAATTTGAAGGTGATGTGCTAAGCCTAGGAAAGCTTCCAATTCTTACAAACTTGAAAGTGAATCAGGACACAAGTAAGAACAAAAAACAGAAACACGTCATACAGGGGAATTATTTCTTTTGGGAAATATGTGAAGGGGGATGTGGACAAACATGTTTGCTGATGTCATATACACAGAGAAAGAGGCCAATTTTGAAACAAGGCCATATTTCTTGGGCCAAACATTAGAGCAAGGTAAGCTAGTATGTTACTCATTAGTTGATAACTGATGTCCAGATAAGTGGAATTTACATTAAGCATGATTATAATGTTAATATTCATGAGGGAATAATAATGTTTATTATAATAGGAACAAATATGATAAAAATTATAATGCCCTCAATGACAACTGGTTATTTTGATTCTCATGTCCCAAATGATTTGCACTTTAACAATGTTATAGATGAGATTCTAGATTATGATGTTAATGGCCGAGATAAGGAAGCTGACGTAAAAATCCTAATGATGCTGAAAATAATGGTGAAAATTTTGATGCATCATTAAGATCAATACAAAAACAAATATCATTTACCAAATCTGTATATTGTTTTTTTTTATTATTATTTTAGAAGTCCTTATCTATTATTTCAAATTTCCAACATGAGATTATTCAACTAGTCAAATTAAATATTTCATTTTTTAGCTTGATTTTATATATTCTGTGCATTGTGGTGCAGTGGATATCGACTCGGAATGAGGAATCAAGGAGCCGAGTTTGAATTCCAGCTGAATATCTTGCATTCACTTATGCGCAAATACCCTTGGAAAAGGTATTAATCCATCTCTTCCCTCCAGTTATAGGTTAAATAACAGGACAGATTGGGTACTATAGCCTTGGCTGGCAACCAGTTTATTGCAGAAAGCAATGGCAACCTACTGCAGGATAATCTTCTGCCCAGTCAGTCATGTCTCTTTCGAGACACGATTGCCCAAGCGTGTACACGTATGGCCCTTAAGTGACCGATCCTCTATATATTTTCAAGTTTATCTCTAGCTTGTTATTTCTATCAATCTTACTCTCATTTCAGACTACTCATTTTATAGCTTTCTTTTCGACGTTTGCTTTACTCTCAATTCTTCCAATTCCTGAGCATTTTGAATTTTTCATTTTTTTAACAGTTTATCTCTCAGTTATTATTTTCCTCCAATTCTTTCTTCCTTCTCAGGTTCGTCTCTCTTTATTTTACTCCTGCTGTTCTCAATTCTTTCTCCTTTTCTAATTCCTTATTATTTTTTTTGGTTGGTTGTTTTGTTTTTATGGCAAATCAACCTTGGTGGGTCATTTATTGACAACTAAACTTTTATTATTTATTTATTGCTGGTAATACCTTTTTCTTTCAACAATTTATTGTTGTTTATATAAGTTTTTGTGTCTAGTAATACTTTTTTCTTTTCGAGTATCAAGATTCATTGGGATTCGTTTTTAAGGGCAGGGTCCCCAAGTCCTACCCTTGTTATTTCACCCATAACTGGAGGGAAGGGATGGATTAATACCTTTCCCAAGGGTACCAGTGCTTAAGTGAATGCAGGGTATTCAACTTGAATTTGAATTCGGCTCATCGACTTCTCTTTCCGAGTCGATATCCACTGCACCACAAAGCACATCCATCACTATATGCTTACAGCACCTGGTATTCTCAAGCGGTCACCCATCTAAGTACTGACTCCTAGTTATTTAAAATGTTTCCAAATTTGCATTATTCTATTGTTTTCTCACTATTTTTTTCAGCCCTTTCTTTCCTTTCAATATTCCTTCCCATTTTTTAACACTTTCTCTTTTCAACTTTCTCCCCATTTTCAATTCTCTCGTCATTTTTAATTCTCTATCATTTTGATTTTTTTCAGCAGTCTATTTTTTGTTTACCAAACCTTTCTCTCCTCTTAACTTCCCTTCTTTTTTATATCTTTTTTTTTTTTTTTTTTTATTCGTGTCACCCCAAGCGAGGCATTCCACTGACACTATAGCGCAGGGGGTTAGATAGAGGGATTAGGTATAGGAAATGTCAGAAGGAGGGTGATAGATGACTTAGGATGTACATAGGGAGAGAGTTGGAGAGAGTGGGAGTGAGTTAGTGTGTTAGGAGGTGTCTATTGACCTTACCTTTTATTTAAACTCCTGGAGGTTGTAGCTGTCAGGGAAGCAAGTATGTAGAAGGGAATTCCACAGGCAGGAAGTGCGAGAAAAGAAGCTGTTGGAGTAGAAATTGCGGTTACATTTCATCGGTTTCACTGTAAAAGGGTGGGACCTAGTTGCCAATCTAGTATCTCGTGCAAATTGACATCTATAGGGCACCAGTGATTTAAGTTCATCAGAGCAGAAGCCATGAAAGTATTTATAGAAGAGGCACAGGGATACCATGTCACACCGGTGAGAGAGATACTGCAGGCGGTCAGCCAAGTCGGTATCAATCACATTACAGATTCTTCGTTGTATTTTGTCAAGAACCCCGAGGAGAATAGAAGGGGCACCCGACCAGATGTGGCAGCAGTACTCAATACACGGGCGGATGGTGGATTTATATAATTGCAGGAGATCTTTTTTGAAACTCATTTTGCAGCTCTTGCTCTTCTTTTGATTCTCTATCATTTTGACTTTTACATCACTCTTCCTCTATATATATCACTTAATATTTCTATCCTTTTTCAGCTCTCTCTTTCAATTCCCTATCATTTTGTTTATTGCTGCATTGTGCTGTTCTCCTATATGTGATCAGTTGTGAAAGTTAAATTCTCTGAATGTTTGAGGTATACCATAACAAAAATTTTAACTATAGCCTTACAACCCGCAGAAGCTAGAGAGAGGTCAGTTATTTCATTTTCCTTTTCTTTTGCCTAGTTGTTTTTTAATTGCATTATCCTGATCTGAAGAACTCGTCCTCTCTTCTCTGTCTAGATCTCCTTCCATCATGATTGATCCCTCTTTAGCTTTGTAGTGGTCTCTCTCTCTCTCTCTCTCTCTCTCTTTCTCTCTCTCTCTCTCTCTCTCTTATTCTATTCACTCATATCCCATGTTTATTTCTCATGCATTTACTCCTTCTCTAAAACTGTATTTCCCTCTCACCCTCACACATACTTTATCAATATTGCACACTCTCTCTTCAACTCTTCTCTCCAGTTACATTGTTGCTATTATATTCTCTTTATCATAAGCTTTGCTGGAAGCATGAACATGAATTGACTTGTTTGTAGATATTTTTATCCATTCAATCTTCATAATTGAAATCTTTACTCATTAAAGAACATGCAGAGTCAGAAGATACACATTTATAGATAAAAAGATAAAAATAATATTTGCTTTTTATATATATTTGGAAGATAAATGTAAATGTCTCTTCAGTTTATCCTAGTGTTCTTCCTTGGCTGTTATCAAAGACTCAGTCATTTTACTCTTTGGTCTTCTTGAGTTCTCAGTGAGCTTCTAAGAATTTTGAACCAAGCTGTTTATTCACTGCATGGTGAATAGATTCTCATTCTGTGGTTCATGCTTAGTGAATACCTTCAAAGAGTTAATTCTTTGTGGTCTATTTGCCTTTATGTTCTTTGTTCATCTCTTCAACTAAACTTCAGTATATGACTTTTCCAAACTTCCCAACCCAGGGGTTGTATTTGCAACTGCCATATAGTCTGGTTGAGTAGGGAGTTAAAAGGGAAAAATTGACTGGAGAATATTAATTCTTTTCATAATGTTCACTCTATACAAGGTCCGAGATCCACTCAAGGTAGTGGATTACAAAGTAAGAATACAGTTTATGGGTATAGATGGGAAAGATAACAGACTTGAAGAGATTAAGATTTTAGCAACCAGGGAAGCATTTTCTTGTGAGTTGGTTTCACAAAGCTGTGAAGCATGGAAAGAAGAAAGAGAATAACCTACTCTCACAGATTGAATAAAGAGTTTGATTTAAAATTTCAAGGATAATTATCTTCTGGGCTATGTTCTTTAAGAATGTGAACTATTCTAGCCCTCCACAACCTCCCAAATTTTGTAGCTTTTATTAATGTTTGTCTTTTTACTATCCCACCCAGTTTCAGTTCTGAAATCCATTTACACAAGCTCATTAAGTTACTTGCTGTTTCCCCCCTTACCCCGTTTTTTTTTTTCAGTATATCCTGAGAGTTTCAGATTTTCTAAGTCTACTTTCCTCATTATGTGTACTAGAAATTTAAATGATCTCTTTCTGATTCTAAGTACAAATTCCTTTTTTGTTTTTATTTTCCTTAAAATGCTAAACCAGGTTATTCCCAGTATCATTCTGGAAAGCTACATTTTTTTTTTTTTTTAATCGTTTCACCCCGAGCAAGGCATTCCACTGCCACTATGACACAGGGGGTTACATAAGGGGGAAAGTAATGAGAAAGGATGGTTAGATATAGGAAATGTCAGAAGAGGGGGTGATAGACGGGTAAGGATACTGAGAATGAGGGTTGGTTAGATGGTGAGAGTGTTTGAGAGAATAGATGCAAGATAGGAGGTGTCTATTGACCTTACATTTAAACTCCTGGAGATTGTAGCTGTCGGGGAAGCAAGCATGTGGAAGGGAATTTCACAGGCAAGAAGCACAAGAAAAGAAGCTGTTGGAGTAGAAATTATGGTTACATCTTATCTGTTTCACTGTAAAAGGGTGGGACCTAGTTGCTAATCTAGTATCTCATGTAAATTCGTACCTAGGTGGCACCAATGATCTAAGTCCATCAGAGCAGAAGCTGTGAAAGTATTTATAGAAGAGGCACAGGGAAGCCACGTCACGCCGGTGAGAGAGTGGTTGCAGCCAGTCTGCCAAGACAGTATCAATCACATTACAGATTCTCCGTTGTCTTTTGTCAAGAAGCCCGAGAATTTCCAGTTTTCTCTTCATCTTTTTAAAGATTGTCAAGCGTTCACTCTCGTATAAAAGGACCAATATTACATAATATTTCAGCATTTATTTTTTTTTGTTTCTCATGAAATTTGCATGTTTCTTATTTTTCTTTAGTCACTCTGATTGAAAAAGAAACAGAAAATTCTTTTTAAAACTGTGGATGCTTTTTGAGCAGTATTATAAAGTTTTGTTTCCTAAAGGAAAACATCAATGAGTATGCCACTATTAAAAAAAAGAAACAGAAAGAAATACCAAAAGAATTTCTTTTTTTGTAATTTGTGTAGAGACATTTTCAGACAATGAAAAAACAAAAAATTAACAAAACATACTTGTTTTATTAAGAAAATTACTAAACATCAATAACAAGAAGACAGAATGTATGGTTGTCAGCAAAAAGAACAACCCAATATGCAAATTAAAAATTGGAAGTATAAAAAATCAAGGAAGTACAAAAATTTGAATATCTAGGAAATGTTTTAACAGATGTCAGAATATTCAAGCCCAAAGTTGCACTGGGATGCCTTCAAAAAGCTAATCAAAGAATTAAGAAACAGGAAAATTCTGTTAGAAGCAAAGAAAAGAGTGTTGAACTGTTATATAGTATGTGGTGATGCATATAGAATAATTTTCTTAGAGATTTAGAAAAAAACTAGAGGCAACAAAAATGTTGTTCAAGTGAAGGATGATGAGAACCTCATGGACTGAAGATGTGACAGAGAATATATGGACAGAGAATATATGGACAGAGAATATATGGACAGAGAATATATGGACAGAGAATATATGGACAGAGAATATATGGACAGAGAATATATAAACAAAGGACATTTATACTTTGTATCAGAAAGAGGTAGTTGATTTGTCTCAGACACATAAAGAGGAAAGAGTGCTTACAAAATGTGATACTCACTGGACAGAACATAACCTACCAATGAGCTTATGTAAATAGCAGAACAGGGACTAGGAGACAAAATTTACTCAGACAAACTTTAATGAAAGCTACAAAGGACAGGAAAATGTGGAGAATCATGATCACCCATGTTCTGAAAGAACATCACAGAAAAAAAAGATTAAATTCTTTTTTATAATTATGCCATGGTTCCAATTTTTCTTTACTGAGAATCAATTCTTAAAGAAAAAATAAATTAGTCAACAACCACAGTAAGGGTACCTCTGTTTTATTTCTGTGAATACTTTCATGGTAATTGTTCAGATGAGCTCTTTATTATGATACTTAGACTTTTTGAAGTGCAATACTAGACTGGTGTTGAGGTCTCACCAGTTTAAAGTTGGGCTGGCCAGATATAACTGTGTGTTTCTTTTCTTGCACTTCTCAATTGTGGAACTTCCTTCCAGTTCCATGCTTTTTAACCAACTTTAATCTGCAAAAATTTAAATGCAATGTCAATCACTACTTCTGTCCCCCCCCCCGATTACTCTTTTTTCTTCCTACTCATTACTAATGTTTCTGTTTCTAATTTACTAATTTACCCAGTAACCCCCTGTGTTTTAATGGTTTTACTGCATTGCATGAGATGAAATCATAAGAAAAAGAAGTATGATATTCTTAATATTAAAAGAAAAATACCTATTCTATAAAAAAATATCATCAAGTTGAGGTCAAGAATTAAATCTTTTCTCACATTTCCTGTCTGTGTAACTCCCTTCCATATATTTTCTTCTTTGATAGCTACAATCTCAAAAAAGTTTAAATGCAACATAAATTGCCATCTACCTAAAATCCCATCCACCTCTGATACTTTCTTAGACATCCCCTGTACCCTGTATTTTCACTCACAGTAACCCTCAGTACACCAGTGGCAGTCCTGCCTTGCTTGGGTGAAATGATTATAAAATATATGTAAAACACAGCAATACTATATTTAATTATACATTATTTGCATTTATGCTTCTTCATTTAGAAATTATTTGCTACTTTAAAATCAAACCCAAGTAAGTTAAGTAAAGTCTAATATATTGTTAATGTTAGTTTAGCATAGAGCTGATGCTGACTGTAAGTA
This sequence comes from Ascarosepion bandense, assembly GCA_037127315.1. Taxonomy (NCBI): domain Eukaryota; kingdom Metazoa; phylum Mollusca; class Cephalopoda; order Sepiida; family Sepiidae; genus Ascarosepion; species Ascarosepion bandense. The sequence continues at coordinate 216,868 of JBBBDQ010029501.1, forward strand.
CATCATGAAAGGGTTAGATAGTATGGAACATTTTGGTCCTAAAAGTTTTAGGTCACTATCATTAATGCACTTTTAGATATTTACAAGTTTATCCATTCCTTCACTCAAAATTACTCAAAATACATCAGATTAGATTGGTCACAATTTATGAACTGTAATTCCAAAGTCATCTGGAAGGTGCCCCACTGGACTAAGGCTTGCACTTTTGTTGGATAATCTATGCCATTTTCCATTTTGGTAACAGCCATTTTGAGTGTAGCATCAGTCCATCACATTTCAAGACTTAGGCTCTATGTTTATGTCATTATATATATATATATATATATATATATATATGTATGTATGTATATATATATATATATATATATATGTGTGTGTGTGTGTGTGTGTGTGTGTGTGTGTGTGTTGTTGTGTCTATAAAGAAATAAGAAATATTTTGGTCAAATACCTACTTTGAGATATATCAATAATGAAACTTGAAGTGCATAGAGTGAATGCTGGATACAGAGAAAAGCATTATCCCAAAGGAAGAGAGAGAAAATGACTTTGCTTGATAAGAAGTATAGCAAGTATGAAATAAGACTGGTTAAGCATCAGATAAATAATAGAGAACAAAGTCTTTTTGAGAATTACCAAGAATGAACAGTAAATTCTTCTTGGTGATTATTGGCTTGGTGGAGAAAAAATAGTTCGTAAAGTATACATGTCTCCAAAAAAACAGTTTTAGAGTCCTTTTTTGCTGCTTAACTCTAATTTTGGTCAGTGGTTTTATGTAATTTTGTTAAAATAAATGATGATGATGAAGATGGCAGAGAACTTAATTTTAAACAATGCTTTTAGTCGATCCATCCTCAAAAATGGGCAGTGTGGATGTGGCTTTTAAATCTTGCTAGGGTCTTACATTCTCTTGCACAAATGTAGCAATACTGGGTGTCTTTTGCCATATTTGGTACATAAATGCTCCATAGGGTATAATGAATGACACTCTCTCTCTCTCTCTCTCTCTCTCTCTCTCTCTCTCTCTCAGTGTGTGTGTATGTGTGCCTTTTTTTTTCCTGTTAGGGTTTTACATTCTTTTGCACAGATGTGGAAATGTTGATAGTCTTTTGCAGTAGTTGTTACATAAATGCCATATAACATGAATAACTTTGTACTATTTGTGGTGTATTTTAAAATTTTAGAGCCTGTTCTATGAGACAAGACCACATTCATTACATGCCTGATCAAATTCTGTGGAATTTCCAGGAAAATTAACTTGAATGCCCGTACAGAAAACCTTGCTTAGGTTTACCATGCACAACACAATTCTGTTCAAAGTTTCTCTTACCATTTTGCATTGTTTTCCTCCAAGCTGAACGAGCCAGGTTTTTACAAGTCATTATGAATGATGTTCTTCAGAATATAATATATTAAATACAAACCATGTGATCCATGAGGAAGTTTTCAGGAAAATGGAAACAAAAAAAATGGACACTCATACTTAGAGACAGGTGTAAATTTTGTGATAGATAATGAAGTAAGAAAACTTTGATAATCTTACACTTACATGTCATACTGAAAAGAAGGGAAAGAGAGAAAAATATTGGGTAACTTAACTAATGAGCTTGTGTAAATGAATGCTACAACAGTGACTGGTAGAGACAATAAGGCAACAAACATTGTTTCTAGCTACAAATGATAGGAAGTTCTGAAGAGCCATGATCACTCATATCCTGAAGTTAAATAATGATAACTTGGAATACGAGACTTTTTACAGGAAGGAGTTTAAGAAAGTGGGAAGAAAGGACTACAGATAAACTACAAGAAAACTGAATACCTGCTACTCAGTAAAAAGAGGAGCCCAAAATGCTAATTACAAGTTGAGAATATTAAAATCAAACAGGTGCAGAAATTTAAATACCTGGGAACGATTCTAACAGAGGATGAAAAGTGCAATACAAAGATCCAAAGACATATTGGCATGGCCAAGGATGTTATTCCAAAAGCTGAGTAGAGTATTAAGAGACAGGAAAATTTTGCTGAAAGCAAAGAAGAGAGTACTGGAAACGAGAAACCTCTGTTGAGACATGATCGCCCAAGCGTGTATCACGTATGGCACTTAACTGACTGACTTTAAATATGATATCAAATGCTCGACAATCTCGTCAAAGATGAAGAAAAGACTTGAAGCAATCATAATGTGGTTCTACAGAAGAATGCTGAGAATACCCTGGACAGAACTTGTGAGCAATGATGAGATTTTAGAGAGAATAGACATGAGAAGGAAACTGATACTTAACATCAGGAAAAGACAGCTGAAGTTTTTGGGACATGTAATGAGGAAGGAGAAACAGATTCTTATGGGACAGATAGAGGGGAAGAGCCACAACGGGGAGCAATGCATGAGATACCAGATGGATTTGAGCAGATGGATGGTGGAGCAGGGATTGGTTGTGATAACAGGAGAAATGTTATTAGGAGTAACAAGGGATAGGGAGATGTGGAGGGCCATGATTGCCTAGATCTTGAAGAGACAAGGCACATGGAAGATGCTGCAATGCTGGTAAATTCTAACCTTTTTCACACAAAGGTTTTCTTCTTCTTCTATGTGCATTGTTCTTTCAGGATGTAGACGATCATGGCTTTTCACATCTCCCTATCCCTGGTGGCTCTTAGCACGCTTTCGCCTGTTACACCATGCAACACTCATTCTGTCATCCACCTGCTCAGGCCCTTAAAATATATTATCCGCTGCTTTCTTATGTCTCTTTTTCCCTCTGTCTGGTCTGACAGTATCAGGTTCTCCAAGCCCTCCTTCCTTCCTTATTGCATCTCCCAGGAACTTCACTTGTCTCTTTCTGATGCTCACTATTAATTTTCTTTTCATTGCCATTCTTTCCAACACCTCATCATTGCTCACATGCTCGGTCCATGATATCTGCAGCATCCTTCTGAAGAACTACATTTACGCTGCTTCAAGTTTTTCCTTCATCTTCAATGATATTGTCCAACATTCACTGCCATATTGAAGAACTGACATCAAATAGCAATCTAGTACTCATTTCTTTGTTTCCAGTGAAAGTTTCCTATGTCTTAGTACTTTACTGAGCTTCTGGAATGTGTCCTTTGCCATGCCAATTCACCTTTGGCTCACTGTCACACTTTCTATCTCCTGTTAGAATGCTTCCTAGGTATCTAAATTTTTGTACTTGCTTAATTCTAGTATCCCCAACCTGTATTTTGCATTTTGGGTTGCTCTTTTTGCTGATGACCATGCACTCAGTTTTCTTGCAGTTTATTTTTAGTCCTTTCTTGTTACTCTCTTCAGCTACCTTCTGTAGAAGGTCTTGTAGTTTCCTTTCTGTGTCTGCAATCAGCACTGTCTCATCTGCGTATCTTACATTGTTCAAGTTGTGACCTTCGATGACGAATCCTGGCATAGCCTCTATGGTCCTCAAAATATTTTCGCTGTACGAGGTGAACAGATCTGGTGAAAAGACACATCCTTGTTTTATGCCCCTTTCTATCTTTGTAAATCTGCTGAACTCGTTACCTGTCTGTATGCAGGCGGTTTTCTGCCAAGAGAGATTCTTAATTACTCTAATGTCTTTCCCAAATATGTCTAGAATTCCGAGCATCTCCATCAATTCTTTGTGGTGTATTTTGTCAAATGCCTTTGCATAATCAATAAAACATAAGTACAAGTCCTTCTTTATTTGTATTGCCCTTTCAGAGAGCCTCCTAATCATAAATATGGTGTTCCTTGTTTGATGAACCTGCACTGTTCCTGTCCTATCTCTGGCCTGATTCTGCTTCTCACTCTATTCATCAGGATTTGGACAATCGGTTTTGTAATATGACTCATTGAAAGGTTTTAAACAGAATAAAATAGTGAAATGGCACCTAGCCACTCCAGATATTAATCCAGTAGACAACTTGAAATCTATTATTAAAAGAGATTTTATTTGAAAATGAGAAGTGATAATCAAGCATAAACATTTCTGGGAAGCAATTAAAATTACTGTAAATAGCCTTGAAGATGAAATAAAAGAAAAAGTAACAAAAACATGTTTGAAAAACAGATGAATGTTAGAATCTCAAGGAGCCTATATTAATACATAAACTAATAAAATAATTTATTCATGTATATTGGATATAGTATTAATAAAATATATATATATATATAGCTACAACCTCTATCTTTTGGAGTTATTTATAAATAAATGTTCTCTTTTAATAAATTCATCCCAAGCAAGGCAATAATGTCACTAATTTACGAGTGGTCACTGAGAGTTGAACAATGTGGAGAGCCATGCTCACCTATGTCCTGAAGAAGAAGAATCTTGGATAGAAGTATTGAAATAGGATATTGGCTTATTTTTCTATGTATCTGCATAGAAAGATATACACACACTCATATATTCGGAAATTCTGAAAATGGCCCACTTAAAGCTGCCTGCTATTGAATAATAGTTAAAGCAGGATTGGCAGTTTTTTATTATTACACCAAGCAGGAGTTATCTCGTGCAAGCAACAAGTTTATTTGTGGTGATACATTTAGTGTGAAAACAATGTTATGACTTCAGTTGAAGCTATAAATTAAGTCATAAAATTTTTTATTGCCTAAGTTGGGTATTATAAAGTTAGTGTTTGAAGTTAGATTCTATAATTGATCTTTTGCAGTTTATGTGCTAAACTATAAATACAGTGATTTTTAGTAAAATAATACTTACCTGAGATATGTGGGTAGTTTAATGGCTATCAGTATAGAATTTGGGATAGCTGAACCTAGTTCAAGCTTCATCCTAGTTAGTTGAGTTCACTTTGTACTGATGACCTTGATAAAGGTATGAATTGATTCCATCTCCCTCTAGTATGGATTAAATAGTAGGGTAGACAGAAAAAGAACTACTAAAATGGAACTTACAGTTATATCTAGCTATTTCAGCAGTAAAATGTTGAGACCTAGATGCCAATCTAGTATGTTTAAATTCATCCTGTCATGGTACCAAGAAAGAAAGCTCATCAGAATAATTGGCATGACAATATTTATGAAAAAGGTAGAGGAAAGCCATGTCATGGTGGTGGAAAAGTTACTGAAGTCAAGAGGCCAGGTCAAGACTGATTACTTTATAGACCCTTCTTTGGATTTTGTCAAGAATCTTGAGATATATAAGCAAAAGCACCAGACCAGATATGGCTAAAATATTTAATGTACCTATGATTGGTAGATTCATAAATATGTAAGATGGATTTTGATAAAAAAATTGTCTGGCATGACGCAGGAAACCAAATTTTATAGCAGCAGACCTAACAATTGATTAAATATAATCATTCTACTTCATGTCAATAGAAAAAGTGACCAGAAAAAGGTGCAATGAGTTGCTCTCTTGAAGGTTAGCATTAGCCATGTTGATAAAAATCAGAAAAGTTTCCAAGCATTGGTTAGTTTCAGTGACTTGACTAAAAGTGTTGGGAGTTCAATACCAGGCAACAGCAGCGGTGAAAAAATGAGTTAAAAGGAGAAAACTATATGGCTACCAGAAGTGGAATGAGAATGATATATCCCAGTGATTGAAATAAAGGGTTCGATTTGAAATTCCTAATACCCGAAAAAGGCCACAGTGCATAATGACCAAAACATTGTAAACATAACAATAAAGAACAGTCTGAACAATATAAATAATGCAAATACTATCTCATCTCAGAAGTATAGACAAAATACAGAAAATGTTCTCTATGGTGATTAAATGATAGCATTTTTGTTTTGGAAACATTAAAATTTACAAGCCATTCTTTGCCTCAGTTAGCCACTAGCTAGAGCTTATTTTTGAGAGCAGCTGCATGTTCTATTCTGGTACAATTGTCATAATTGCTACTAAGAAGTAAATAGTTGTGTTATCAGAGATTCTTTTTAGCGTCAGCAAACATGTATATAATCTTGAGGGTATTCTTCCTACCCATTTTATATTACAGCTCATTTAATTATATACTTGTAAAATCTGCTTTATCCAAGACATTTTGTTGCTTTATTTTTATCAATACTCTTCAGTCTCTACCTGTTCCTCACTACCACTACCCAGGTTAAAGTAAATTTCTGGTATCGGCAAAAGATTGAGGCGTAGAATGGCCGTGTTCTTGCATGAACACCAAAAGGAAAGTAAAAGTGTGATTTATTTTAATCAGTGTTCCGTTATTTTTGCCTTGTCATGCTGGGAAGGGCAGTGCAAGCTAAGATCAATATTGTACACGTCTCCTGAAAGAAAATAAAAGGAAACATAAACATCCTATGACAGGATCTTTTACAGGAAATTCTCTGCATATCCTCATGTGCTGTAATCACGAAGCATAAAATTTCAAAGGAAATTTTCACACGTAATTACATGGAACTTCTTGCTTGTCTTTGGATTCTTTTTTAGTTCTTTCTCCTCAGTTTGTTTCATTTCTTCTTTTTTTTTTAACACATAAGATAAAATGACAAATCGATAGAAACTAACACTGAAGAGAAAAAACATTAAGAATCGCAATTGAATAAAGAAGCGATATGAGGAGGGAACCTTTGTGGGTGTGTGAAATCAATGTTGGCAGTTTTTTTTTAGTTTTTTATTTTAATTTTTTGTTTTTCAGTAAGTAATTTTTTGGGGGTTGTGTGCAACAAATTTTGTCTTTTTCTTTTTTTTTTAATTTTATTTAAATACTAAACTACTTTCTTTTTTAAATCCTCTGCATATTTTGAAATATTTTTATTTTATATATATTTTTTAATTATTTTGATTTATGCATTTCAAAATTTTTCTTATTCTGCTGCTTTTAAAATTCTTCCTCTTAATCTGTTTTCAATTTTTTTTTTATTTTGTCAAAAGTGTATTTATCTTTAAAGAAGGTGATTACTGCTTCTTTTCGGAAAAGGAAGAGTCAAAGCAGATTACCTTTTCTTTCCTATATTTTTTTTCTGATTTATTTTCCTGTTTCCCAACTTTATTCTTCATGTACCAATATCTTCAGAGCAGTGAGAAAAAGAAATCTATAAAGAGATAAAATTAATTAAGAAAAGTTCATTTCAAGACAGTGTGTGTTAAATTTAATTTTGGGTATTTCAACATTTTTCAAAAATTATTTTGAATCATACTTTTAAATATCTAATGTAGGCTGACATGTACAAGGCATCCCAAAGCTTAACTTGAACAGAATTTTGTTTTGAAAGATAAAGCAAAAAGCCATTATCCTTCTAATGCACTTTTGTTTTTTAGTTTTTTACAACACCCACAGTGCCCACCTGAGTTTTATCCTGCAACTATGCTAAGCAGACCTTAGTTACAGTGTCTGAGAGAGAGTGTATCATCTGGTGTCATCAACAATTTCAACAAGGCCAGTACACTCAAACCTTCTGTCATTATATCTTGAGACTTTGTCTTAGCACAGATATTGACAAACAAATTCATCTTCCCAATTTCACTCAGGAGACATGGGTCCACCTGTTGTATGGTTTTCCAATATAGCCACATGTTGTGATCACCTCTCTAGGCCAATAATATTGTCACCTTCCTGACAAATGTGCAAAAATTGAAGCCTCTTGTAAAAACTTTATACACATCTTTCACTATTGCAGACAATAACTTTATATTTTATAGTCATTTCTACCTGATCTAAATTCATAATGGCCTTTATCATCACAATGTTATTTTTTTTTTAATCATATCACCCCAAGCAAGGCGATAATGCCACTGATGTGCAGGGGGCTACATAAGAGTAAAAAGATTATTATTATTAATATTATCTATAAAGTGTTATCATAACAAGTGATATTCATCAGTAGAACATATCTATCAAAATTAAATACATTTTAACACATTCCTTTGAGTAACTAACTGGAATCTACGTCGGTGACCAAAATAAAGTGTTCAGTATGAAATTTCAATCACCTGAAGAAGGTTGGAGTTGACAACTGCCGAAGAGTCATGAAAATGGCAATAAAGATGAGTACACCAATCTGAACAATGTAAATAATTACAATACCTCATCTCAGAAACATAGACAAACTAGCTGAAGGTTACCAAAAACACAACATCCTGGTAATGGTTTTTTTATAAAAAAAAAAGACATTTAGAACTCATTAATCAAGCAGGTTGTACTTGTGTCAGTTGAAATAGCTCTTATTCCTCATTTCAGTATTGATAGGGACAGTTTTATTTCCCAACCTTTTGTTTCAAGTAGTGTGAAATACCCACATCATATCGTTATTTATCCCTTTTAATTGTTAATATTGTTGAAAGTTATGTGGTATACACTAACAGCCATAATTATTAGGTCACCTTAGTTTTTTTTAAAATTATGTATTTCATACTATTTTTAGTATTTATTGCCAAGTGGATAATTCTAGACATTTAGAACTCATTAATCAAGCAGGTTGTACTTGTGTCAATTGAAATAGCTCTTATTTCTCATTTCAGTATTGATAGGGACGTTGAGCCTGGTCAATACTTAGATGGGTGACCGTTTGGAAATACCAGGTACTGTAAGCGTTTAGTGACGGATGTGTGTTGTAGTGCAGTGGATATCGGTTTGGAAAGAGAAATTGGTGAGCCGAGTTCGAATTCCACTTGAATACCCTGCATTCACTTAAGCACTGGTACGCTTGGGAAAGGTATTAATCCATCCCTTCCCTCCAGTTATGGGTTAAATAACAGAGGAGGACTTGGGGACCCTGCCCTTAAAAAAAAATCCCAATGAATCTTGATACTCGAAAAAGAAAAAAAATATTACTAGACACAAAACTTATATAAAAAAACAACACTAAATTGTTGAAAGAAAAAGGTATTACCAACAATAAATAAAAATTTATGAAATGACCCACCAAGGTTGATATGCCATAAAAACAAAGCAAGCAAGCAACCAACTTTCCCAACCTTTTGTTTCAAGTAGTGTGAAATATCAACATCATATCATTATTTATCCCTTTTAGTTGTTACTATTGTTGAAAGTTATATGATATACACAACCAACCATAATTATTAGGCCACTCTAGTTTTTTTTTTAAATTATGTATTTTATATTATTTTTAGTATTTATTGCCAAGTAGATAATTGTAAATGAAAATAAAATGGTTCTTTTGTTATTATTGCTTTACAAAATTTTACAAGGCAGCCAGGAAGCCTTTGCTTTGACCAGCCAATAAGAAGAAGAGGTTATCATGGGGAAGAGAGCACAAAAGCTGGACACCAGAACAGTTCATTTGATGCACATTTTATTGTGCAGTATTAACAAAAGAACCATTCTATTTTCATTTAGAATTATCCACTTGGCAATAAATACTAAAAATAGTATGAAATACATCATCTTTTTAAAAAAAACTGGGGCGACCTAATAATTATGACCGGTAGTGTAGTTTGTTTTATTTGGTGCAGTTATTTGTGATGCTGCAGCATCAGTCTACAAGGTTTGAAGAAGGATGGTCCTTGTTGAGACCTACAGGTTTCAATCACTAAAAATCCATTCTTAACTATTGATATAAGAAGAAATTTATTTACAGCTGACAGTTGAGATAATGCTAAACAAATCTGATGCCATGCATGATATACATATGCAAGTCTCAGTGTGATAAAGCAATTTAAAAAGATCTTTGATGTAAAAAAGAAACAGTTTAAAAATGATTTCCCTTAAATTAATGGTATATATTATATGCATTGTGATACAATAAATATCAGGTCAACATGAGAAATCAAAAAGCTGAATTTGAATTCCAGTTGAATTTGTTGCATTCACAAACACGCAAATACTCTTGGGAAAGGTATGAATCCATCTCTTCTCCCTCCAGCTATTGGTTGAATAGCAGAACAGATTAGGTTCTAAAGCCTTGGTTGTAAACCAATCTACTACAGAAAGAAATGGCAACCTACTTCAAGAACATTTTCTGCCTAGTGAGTCATGTCTGGAAAGAGACATGATTAGTCGATGGTGTATCACATGGGCCACTTGACTGACTGATATCATCATTGACTTTATATCATATCCAAGAATTTTTTACTTATCACTCTGTTTATAATCATGGCATTGATAACTAAATTCATGCAGCTTCTAATTTCCCCAAAGCTGTTCCTGCCATCAATTCCTTTTGTATTGGTTCTTAGTGAAATTGTTCATCATCAAAAAAATTCACAGCTGATTTGGTAATGATGAAACATTATTTCCTTTATTTTTATTAAGCAAACAAAAATGCAACAGGAATTTATATTTAAAAATATATATATATTTTATCTTATAAATTTTTAAAAATATTTTTTATTGTTAAGGAGAAGAGGTTTATCCTTTGTTTGCGTCTAAGATTGGGTTTACAGTTCCTTCTAGGGTCTACTTCAACTCTATACTTCTAACATCTCTGCATAAACTTTATTTATTACTTATTTATTCATTTTTCCTCAGTAGGAATAAATAAATTTGCCTATTACCCAGTTCACACACCTCTCTGGTATTTTGAACACCTTTTTCCGAGCTAAGAATAAATTTCTGGTTCCTTCTAACATCTTTTGTAGATCTTAATAAGTTTTATCATTTTACTATTTCTCCCAAATTCTGGTCTACGATCCATTTACTTAAGCCCATCAAGTATGTTATACACTGTTTTTCTCTGTCTCTCTTTCCCCCATTTTGTTCTGTGAGTATCAGATTTTCCAAGACCCTTTTCGTTACACAACCTAGAAATGTTAACTGTGTAAGTATGAGTTTCCTTTTTTGCTTTTAATTTTCTCTAAAAACAAATTTAAATTTTAGCAGACAGAAGGACCTCATTTTGCATGCTAAAAGGGGATTTTGAGCAATTTCTGTTCTATAGAAATCCTGCACATGCACATTAGGTCATCAAGTATAATGCCTGAATAAATAAATATGAATAAAAAAGACAAAAGAAAAACTTCTGTGAAACATGTTTTTATTTTTAATAAAGTACTCCTCTGAACAAAGGACACAACAAATATAACTATGATGGAATGTCTACAGAGTGTCTTGATTGCAAAGTCATCCACAGTAAATTTGTGCCCTGGCTCTTACCTTTTATCATTTCTGACTGAACTTCTATTATCACAATGTAGATGTCTAATAACAAAAGTTATGAAAAGAAAATATTTTAAATAAAATGAGGTTTATTAAAACAAAAAATTCCCAGCATCCCTCATTCATATGCATACGTAGTTGCACCAACATAACAAATTTAGACCAATAAAGTCCTAAAGAATGAAACATGTCAAAAGAAAATTTTTTCCACTTTGTCATACATTTTCTTTCAATATAAAATTTACATTATATATATATATATATTTTTTTTTAAATGTATATTCTGGGAAAATATTTATACCAAATGGAATGAAAATAGTGTGGCCTGATAAAATGAACTAATTTAGCTCATAGAAATTAATTATAATTTTTAATCAATCTAAATGATGTGTTGAGTTTTCCTTTATAAATATCATATTGCTCTGGTAACATCCATTGAGCTCTCTGTACAGATATAACACTTAATATTTTATATTAGGTAGATCTTGTTGGATTATCCTCACAATTCATGGACTTGACATCATTACATATATATATATATATATATATATATATATATATCCACCCTCTCTCCAAAATTTTCTTTATTTTTTTTTCTAAACAACCTTTATTTCTGGTCACACAAAAATATTTTCATATCATCTGCTGCATGAAGTTGAAGGAATGGTTTTAATAAACTGTTGAAATGGCTATCCTCCAAATGTAATATTTGAATTTATATGTGAAATTAATATTTGCTCTGTAAATTTAAATTTACATCAACCTCTCCATTAAATCAGTTTTAATACTTAATCTAATATTTTCTAGGATTCACTGGGATTCAAATCTTCTTGAATTTATTACTGATATATATATATATATATATATATATATATTTTATAATTTATAATTTAAGTGGTCAACAATTATTGGAAGTATATTCCACAGTTAATATTACAAAGTGATCAATACAGAAGTAGAGCATAGATATATAGTTGTTATAACAACAACAACAACAATAATAATAATAATAATAACTATATATATATATAAATATAAATCTAAACTTATTTATAAATTGAACTTTGTCTGTGTGTGTGTGTGTGTGTGTCCATTACCTATAGACTCCAAAATGGCTGAACTAATTTTCTTGAAAATTTACACAGTTGTACTATAAGCATCTGCGAGTGTTCTTAGCTAGGTTTTGTGCTGAGATACCCCTGATAAATATCAAAAATTGATAATTGAAAAAGTCGGGTTATAGAAGGTGTGGTCCACTTTTAATCAAATTTGATACACTCATAAACAAAGACATAAGAAATGCTATTCAAAAGTTTCAAGGTTGCAGTTCTTACAATAGTGCAGAAAATCAATAATATATATATATAAAAGGCAAGATGTTTGTGTGTGTGTCTGTTTATCTGCCTGTAGGTTTGTATATTTTTCAGCCCTTTTATTTTGGTTTTTGCTTCAGGTTTGGCTCTAAGTAGGTATAATTGTAGTTCTTATTCTCAGCCATGATACCATTTACTCAGAGGACTTATTTAGCCTTCAAAATTCAGTTTATGACGTAAAAAATTTATTTGATACCAGGAAATAAAAATTTGACTTACATCCATTCATTTTTCTTTCAGTCTACAGTTTTGCTTTAACTGGAAACAACTACTGCTTTTTAATCTTTTGTGCCAACGTCCAAAGAGTTTGAACTCCGGGACCATGGATTAATTTTAAAGCTTTCATTACACCTGAGCAATGCCAAGCTATACTGCTAGTATATATATTGGAAACAGAAATAAGGATTGTTCCAACAAGAGAAATTGGTATAGGTAAAAAATGTGTGAGAAGCCATGAACATATCTAGATTCATTTGTCATGAAGACAAGATGGTCTTGATTTGTAAAGTCACAAGTCAACTTTGGACTCTAAAATGTCTAATGACATAAATACCAACATCAACACCTTATGTTTTATACAAAATAGGTAATATTATTAAAAGTAAAGATATCACTACTGAGGAACTTTGTAAACAAATAGTCTGCAACAAGATCAGCATCTGTCTAACCTATCCAGACAAATTCTTGTCTTTGACTGTGGCCCTTGTGGTCTCCAACTGAACACACCCCACATCATTATAGAGCTACCACTAATTTGAATAAATAATTGCAAGCAGGATAAATCTATAGCTTCAGGAATTCCCTCCTACAGCTATACTTAACCTTCTGCCCAAGAGAGCTGAAAATGTGACTCATCTGTCCTGACAAGGTGTTGACAGTCTTGCATAACTCAATGGCCCAGCTGAAATACAGTAACTGATTCTGTTGGTTAACAACAATGGAACCCGAAAATATTCAGTGGACATTGTACATGGAACTGCTTAATAGATTGACTAGCATTGAACTGAAATATGATATAATCAGTTTTTTCCTATCAGGATACACAGTAAGCATAAAAGTGGTTCAAATGACATGCAACAAAGTCTGCTTATGTCATACATATTTAGACAAAATCCATTTTTATTAGAGATCCAAGCACACACCAGTAGAATGTACTTCACACCACTGCAGAAATGTCAGCCTGCTAACTGGCTGGATCTAATTGCTTGTGCAGACTGTTTCACACATGAACTCAGTTGAGCAGGAAACCCAGCACCAAACATTTACAAATCAATGGCAATGATCCCTGGCCCTTTTACTCTGAGAAAGTAATTAATGACATGGAGTCGATAACACTTAGTTCTCTAATGAAAAATGTTTGAATCTAATGTATGCTCCACTTACATTATTTGGACTATTGTCCTCATCTTGGTTGCAATTTGTACAACGTTTCAGCCATTGTACACTCTGGTTTTCTTAAAGTGCTAGAAACTTTAAACCAAACCCTTTATTACAATCACTGGGGTATATCATTCTCATTCCTTGAGCAAAACCTCTTTTGGTAGTCATGAGTTCAAAATTCCTAGCTCCTGAAGAAGGCTGGAGCATACAACAGCTGAAACATCATACAAATGTCAACCAAGTCAGTCAGTCTGCACTCAGTTTTATATCCTGTCTATATCCTATGGCTGGTAGAGGACCACAGTTACACTTACTCTTTACCTATTATGTCAGACCAAGTGGCAAAATGCCATTTATCTACAGTCCAATAGTAATATGCTTTGGTCTAGGTAGGACACAGCAACAAAGATGCGATGTCAACAATAATATTCTTGTTGGTCACTGACTAGGAAACCTCACGGAATACAATGTACACTGTAAAGTAAATACACTGATAAATTGAGCTGTACTGGCATTGTATTGGGTTGTAACCTTATACAATATTCCTTTTTGTTTGAGTGGGGATTAATATCTTTGTCAGTTGTTAGTATTTTCATTCTTGCATTTGTCTGTAAACATTTGTAGTTAACACTTGGTAGTGATGTCTGTTAAAAATCCACATATTCTTGGAATACCTTTGCTATTGTTGATGAAGAGAAGAGAAGAGTACTCCAAACTTCTAGTACCAATAAGCATTCTGTAGTTAAATGGTGTTAGATATTGTCTGCCTTCCATGACAGTTACACTATGCTGCCACAGCTACACTAACTAGTTACATTTTATATCATATATAAATCCATTTCAATAAAAGGGTGTGAGTGAAGTCACTTGCTGTATTGCTACCTCTAATATTTTGGCACCTTGCTTTAAACATGGATCCATTTGACAGGTAGAAATATTTTGAGGGGATAAAATTTTTCTCTCCAGAATCTATCATACATATCTATAAGTCTACCATTCATCAATGTTTAGAATATTGCTGCTATTTATTGTCCAGTATTCTTGCTACTTACCCTGAACCCCTTGATAAAATCCAAAGAAGAATCAGCAATATTATTGGTCCTGATCTGGCAGCTTGGTTTCAGTCACTTTCTCACTGCCATAAGGTTGCCTCTCGGTGACTTTTCTATAAATATTTTTATGATAATTGTTCAGATGAGATTTTTGTTTTGGTACCTAGACTGTTAGAATTCATGCACAGTAATAGACTGGTGTCAAGATCTCAGCAATTTCCAGTTGAGCTGGCGAGATGTAACCATAAATTCTATGCTAACAGTTTCTTTTCTCACACTTGTCGTTTGTGATACCATGCTTTCTTTTGGCAAAAGTTTCAATGTAAAGTCAGTTGTTGTCTATTGTCCTCCTGATTACTCTTTCCGCTTCCTGCATATTATTAATGTTTCTGTTACTAGTTCTTCCACACCCAGTAACCCCTTGTGTCTTAGGGGTTTTACTGATTTGTATAGAGTTAATCCAAATGAAAAAATAGAAGATTTTATTATTTCAGTCTTTAAACTATATCAAAATCTGAAGATTACATTTTAGAGATGCTACTGGAATTATCAAACTAGAGCTTATCAATTAATTTACTTGAATTATTATTAGTTAGTTATCATTATTATTATAGTTTTATTAGTTATTGTTATTATTATTATTATTATTATTATTATTATTATTAATAAGTTTAATGAAATATTATTCTTGGTACTGTTAATAATAATAATAATTAACACTTATCCCCATTTTTTTTAACATTCTTATCATGCATGACAAAAACATTATTGTCATAAAACCAAAAAGATAAAAGATTAATATTTACAAAATGAATATATTATTATTACTGTTAGAATTAATATAAAAGCTGACAATTCAATTCTTCTAGTGAAAATACGGCCCCTAAATTTACTCTCATGTATTTTTAGAATGGTCAAATAAAAGTGATAAAAACACAGCCTCCGGTAATAACTAACACTGTATATATAACCCCCTCACCCAGCTTGTTTCTTTTTCCTTTTCCTCCCATGATTCTTTTTGTCTGGATAAATCTAACCCATTCATTTTTGTGAAAGATTTGGTCTGAAGAGTGGTCTGTAAGAGCTCCGCAAAATAAGATATTACCAATGGATTTATAAAAGCATCCAATTTATTTTCATATATATGTGTATGTGTATGTGTGTGTGTGTGTGTGTGTGTGTGTGTGTGTGTGTGTGTTATTTGTTTAAATGTTATCTTTATAACTAATAAATAATTTCTTTATATGAATATATATATTCTTTATATATATATATATATATATGTATATATATATAAGTGGAAAATGATATAACAGATGCAAAAATCTAGCCTATTTTAGACTGTGATCTTGCATACTGGGTGTGATGAGTAAATTGTCACTATTTTATATTTTTGTTTTGCTTTTTTATTTTATTGAGTGAAACATTATAGTAGGGTCAGTTATCTGTGAGAAAAAGAGTACCATGAGGCAATTCACTTTGCTAGAAATTTGGAAATGGTATTCTCTACTGCTTATCATTTTCACCTGGAGTTCTAATACAAACATTTCAGTGTCTGAGTATCAGTCTGAGAAGAGTGCAGAAGATTTGGAAAAGGTTAGATGATATATTCAGTCAACATCATGGTGTTTTGAGTGATCACTGGTGATGGTGATATCATGCCTCTATTCATCTTCTGACATAGCCTCAAACTCAACCTGGAGACTAATATCAAATGTCTTGAGGAGGTAGTGCTGCTCTAGTTCAAGAGAGTGGCTACTGGAAGAAAGTCTTGCAACAGGACTCTGCACCATGCCACACAAGCAGGAAAACCCAGTTATGGCAGTCAAAAAATTTTTGTGACCACATCATTCCTTACAATTGGCCACCTAACTCAACAAATTGCAACAGCCTTTATTATCTGTTGGGTACAGGTAGGGATGATGCCAATAAAATTCCTTGTAACACTAAAGATAAATTGAAGGCAAGGATTATGGAAGCATTCACCAACTTAAACAAAGAGATGGTCTAGAAGAGATGTAGGAACTTCCAAAGTTTCTGGAAGTAGTAGTTGAAGCCAATGTCAATTTTATTGAAGAAATTTACTTTTTAGTATTTCAAAATATTTTTGTGTAATTTTGATAAAGATATCTGTCAAAATAAGATATCCGTGTTTCATTTTTACATAACTGATACAACAATTTATCCATCGCTCCCTGTACAGATGCAGTGGTCATGTTATAAAAATCCTTGTGCTGTATTCATAGTAAGTGGGTGTTCTGTTTTATATACAGTGTGTCCATAAAGTCCGTGTGCACTCTAAAAAATTTATAACTTTATTTGCATTTGTGATAGAAATAATCTGCAAAAATGTTATAAAGTTTAATGTATCAAGTTTTAAGTGTAGTTATTGAATAATTCTTTACCACAAAATTTGCAACAATTTTTAGAGAAGTAAAAAAATATATGAACTGCAAAATCATATTACCCTTTGTATTGCTTATGATGGAGGACATTTGAAAACTTAAACAGAATTTCAATAAAACCTTAAAAAATATAGATTTACTTCTTTCTAGTCCTTTTTACAAATTATTTTTATCGCAAATACAAAGTTATAATTTTTTAAAATACACACAAACTTTATGGACACCCTTTACTTACAAGGCTGTAAGTAAAACTGTCATTCTCCTCATTTTAGATGGAAGAAGTTGTTCAGCCCTGGAAACTCTAATCCTGCAGCAGCATTTTCCTCATCATACTGAAGAGGTTGGATCAGTGCAATACCAACCCCAGTGTGACAGTGGCCTCATGAGCAGAGAAAAATCAATTGTCCTTGGCCCACATGCATAAGTATGTGTATGGTGCACATCCAGCCTTGGCAGCAAAGCTGAGTAAATAAAATATACTTTGCCTACTTTCAAAATTCTAAGCAAGTTAATGATAATCAGATATTTGTAGGAAAGGGCTTCTTGGTTTTATTGAGAACTTTTCTATACACCCTTTTATATGTATCATGTATTCTTATCTGAAGGATTAGTTTTTTCTTTCTATTTTTTTAATATAAAGCTGGGTGTTCATTCTCTGAAGAAATACAATCAATGCCTGAAGCCCTGTCACAATTTAGTTTGTCAGCTGCTTTTCCCTATTTCTTGTCATGTAAGTTCTACAGCTAGTTCTCATTCTCTGGTTCTCTCTTTCTCATTGTATTATTCTCATTCTCTCTCTTTCATCTCTTTCCCCTCTTTTTTCTCTTTCATCTTTTTCCTCTCTCTTTTCTCTTTCTCTTTCTTCACTGTCTTCGTCTATCCTTCCTCTTTCTCTGACTCTTTCACTTTTTCTTTCTCCTCTCTTTTTGTCTTTCTTCCTCCTGTATGATTGCAATTTAGTTTATCAGTTGCTTTTCACTATTTCTTGTGATGTAAATTCCACATTTAGTTCTCATTCTATCTCTTGCTTTCGTTCTCTCTTTCATTCACATCTCTTTCTCCTCTTTCTCTTTCTCTTCTATTTCCTCTCTCTCTTCCTCTTTCCTGTCTCTTTCTCTGACTCACTTTTTCTTTCTCCTCTCTTCTTATCTTTCTTTCTCATAAATAGTGCTGAAGTCAGCTGTCCAAATAAACTTTTAGCAAACACATTTAAATTCATCTTTTTCACAATTCCTAAATTTTAATCCTTGCAAAGATTTCTTGTCTTAGTTCAGGTAAAATCAGGATTTTAAGAACATGAAATGCCATAATAATAATAGTTATTTTGATTTCTATCATCAACTTTCTAGAGAGTCAGATTTTTATAACATGTTATTTAAATTGTTTATCACTGGTCAAAGATTTAGTTTAAACTTCTGAAAAAAAGCTTCTCAAATTTGAACACATTCCTTCTGACAGAACTGTTGTAACTTAGTCAACTCCAAGAAAAATAGAAAAAGACTATTTTACCTGTAGGATATCTCAGAAAGGTCTTGTCTTGAAAACAGAAAACACATCTTATTTTGTAGAATGCTTTCTGAACAAAAATTTTATGGCAGGCAACACATTCCTTCATAAATGAATGCCAAAAATACTTGGTGTTGCCAAAGTTCTAATTCTAATAATTTTATTTCAATGTTTTAATTTCAAACCTGTAAAGCAATTAAATATAATAATTTATCCATTTTAAAGAAAATGACCCTAAAAAAAAACTATTCACTTGAATTTTTTATTTAATTTTTTCATATTTTAATGATTATGATTATGAAACTATATATTTATTTTTAATATCGTATTTCATTTTATCCCAAACACAGAATATATAGGCTTATGGCCTATCACGTTGAATACACCAGTTCTCGCTCGATCACCGAAGTTAAGCAACGTTGTGCCTGGTCAGTACTTAGATGGGTGACTGCTTGGGAATACCAGGTGCTGTAAGCGTATAGTGATGGATGTGCATTGTGGTGCAGTGGATATCAGCTCGGAAAGAGAAATCGGTGAGCCGAGTTCGAATTCCAGTTGAATACCCTGCATTCACTTAAGCGCTGGTACCCTTGGGAAAGGTATTAATCCGTCCATTCCCTCCAGTTATGGGTTAAATAACAAGGGTAGGACTTGGGGACCCTGCCCTTAAAAAAAAATCCCAATGAATCGTGAAAAGAAAAATGTTGTAAAAATAAAATAACCTTACCCAAAATCATTGGTTATGACCTTAAAATGATCCCATAAGGATTGATAGGTCATTAAGCCTCAAAAACAAACAAACAGAATATATTGCACCTGTGCTGGAGCTACACAATAATCACTTTCCAGCCTAAAGAAAGTTCAAAAGCATTTATGCAACTTTTAGATTAATGAATTATTTTCCATTCTATAACTCCTTTTTCCAAGACTCAACATTAAAAAACTAAACATTTCACTACTCTGTCTCTTCTTCTGTGGCAAATGTTTCAGATGAACTATATTCTTTAATTCCACCAGCTAGGACACATCATGTCAAATACATCATCTTCATTCCCTTTGTAGTCTATTGGTAAGAAGCAAGTTCAGTCAGATAGATTCTTCCTGGAGGCTATTTTGTGGATGATGCTACTGAGATGATGTTTCACTACAATCAACTGTTATACATCCTAATTACACTTATAATCTGCATTACATCCATACAAGTTACTAACGTTCTATTTTGAGTGGCTCTTGGGTCTTATGTTGGGTGAACTTTTAGTAAAAAATACTAATGATTATATAAAAGATATGGGAAAAACCAACAAAAAGCAAGATTGATGAATATGAAGCATTGCATTAATCTTTGATATCTGCTATTAGAAAATAAATGATATACAAATAGCGAATGAACTTACAGCCAATCATAAGCAAAACCATAAGCTTAATGGAATTTTAAAAAATGATGGTGCAACCAACTGAGTTCATTAGATATGACCTTTGATAACAGCATTCTGGAACTTTCTCTTGCACTCAACTTCCAACTATCAGTGTGAGAGATCTGAGCTCTTTTTTTTTTTTGTTCCTTTTTAGCCGGAGTATCTCAGCTCAAAATCGATCCCTACTTCATAAAATTATTTCCCTTATTAAAAAAGACACTTGTAAAAAAAAAAAGAAAAGAAAAAAAGGGATGTGAATTGAGAGCTCTCTTATTTATAACTCACATTTGGTGCAAACTCGTTTTGAGCTCTATTTTTATCTTTAATTTTTATAAGATTTTAGAGATGATGCTTTGTTGATTGGAAGGGTGAATAAAAATTCATCATTCTACACTACATAATAAAAAATGTTTCTTTATCAGACTATGTTCTGTGAGAGACTTTCATTTTTTTTATACAGTTGTTAACTCATTACAAGGCCCAAGAGCCACTCAGTATAAAATGTTATTGAAAATGGATGTTGTAAGAGAATAAAGGAAGGAGATAAGAAGTTCATATTATATATATACACACACAAATTGTGTGACAAAACCAAAAAAGTTGAAACCATGACAGCATAATCAGTTGATCTTCCCAACTTAAATATCTAAAAGCTCTATATGTCAAAGCTTTATTTTCCTTCAAACATTGAATACAACTGTTTATTGGCCTAATCTAAATATGACCTATAACTGTTTAACATATATGAGCACCCATAGCTCAGAGGTAGAATCGCTGACTGACACCAATTCAGTTGGGTTTCAATCCTGGGTTAAAAAGCAATTGGAGTCTAACCATACTGATGAGCTGTGATACAGCGAAACAGATCTGTCTGCAGATGACTATATATAATAAAAAGTGTTCATTACAAAAGTAGAAGATTTATATATATATATAGTTATTACTATTTGTATAATAATAGCATACTGCAACTCAAAAGCTATCAAGTTTCAGTGCTCAATGCACCATCATCAGGCAGTGAAATATCATTCAGTTACAGGGTTATATATATATTATTTTATATATATATATATATATATATATATATATATATATATATATATTTTTATTCAGATACTTTAATCCAAGCGGAAAAAGCAGGAAAGTAAATTCCAAAAACCCGATGTGTGTGTGTGTGTATATTTGTATATATATGTGTGCATATATGTATGTATGTATGTATGTGTGTATATATGTATTTATGTGTGTAAGAATTTTTTTTAGCTATTTAAATGCTCTTTTTATAATATTCATTAAATTTTTATATTTTTTATATGTATGTGTGTGTGTGCATATGTATAATGTATATACGTGTGTGTGTGTGTGTGTGTATGTGTGTGTGCGTGTGTGTACATATGTGTGTGTGTACATATATATTGTGTGGGTGAATTTTTGTATATGTATGTACACATATATGTGTGTGTGTATGCGCATGTATGTGTATATAAGTATATAAGTGTGTATGGAATTGAATGTATGTGTGTGTGTATGTGTATGTATGTATATATGTTTTCTTAATTGTAGAATTGTGTGTGTGTGTGTGTATGTATGTATGTGTGTACATCTATATGTATGTATAATTGTAAATGAAATTTTTTTTATATATACCTAGTGGTGTCTTTATTTAGTTTAAATGACCTAATTTTTTTTTTAAATAATTTTTTAAAAAAAAAAAAAAAAAAAAAATTAATTTTAAATCCTACATATTTTTATTCCCTTTAAAATAATTATACCTTTTTAAGTAAAGGCCTTTTTCTAATACTTCAACATTTTTGGGAAGTTAGGTTTTTGAATATGTCCAGCGTCTGTAATATATAAAATTTTTTTTTCTTTCTTTTCTTTTTTCCCTCCCTTCCTTTATCTCTCTTATCTCCCACCTATTTTCCATTTTGCTTAACCTTATATCAATTCAACACGCTGTCTGTTCTTTTTAAGTTACAATTCTCTTTCCTTTTTTGCGAACCCAGACGATGCCAATTTTTCTTTTCTTGTTTATTTGATTTTATTTTGTTTTATCTTTTACTTTTTCTTTTTCTTTTTCTATTTTTAATTTCTTTGCAAATCTATTTAAAAAGGGAAATTAGACTGATTTTTCTCCAGTTTCTGAAAGGATTTTTTTGTTGCTGATGTGATGTGTTATCCCCCGTGGGGATTTTCATATCGAAATGGTCATTCAACATCATTAATCCTATTTTAATTTATATATATATATATATATATATATATAGTTATTATTACTGTTATAATAATAGTATACTACGACTCAAAAGCTATCAAGTTTCGGTGCTCAATGCACCATCATCAGGCAGAGAAATGTGGTTCACTTATGAGATCATATATGCATTGATATGGAAATTTAAAATGAAGATTAAAAATTAAAAATAAAAACTAAAACAAACATGCCACCATATTAGTTGAATATATTGGAGTGGAAGGTTATTATAGCTTAAAAGAATTGTGGGTGTAGACTAATGAATATTGAGACATTAGAGTGTAGCAAGTATGTATAAACAGGAGGAAGAGTCAGTTATTTAAATAAGAATGGAACAAAAATGTAGCCAATATATTATTCTAAATATGATGAGATTAAAATTAAAACAATAAAAAAGTAAAATATTTGTCTTAAAGGGTTTAAGTCTTAACCCTTGAAGACAAATAGTTTACTTTTTTATTGTTTTAATTTCAGTCTCATATCTAGAATATTATATTGGCTACATATTTGTTCCATTCTTATTTAAATAACAGATACTTTCTCCTGTCTATACTTTTAAATTTTTTTATTTTTAATTTTTTAAAATTTTTATTTATTTTTATTTTTTATTTTTGAGAAAACACATCCTTGTCTTATGCTCCTTTCTAGTTTTGTATACCTACTGAATTCACTTCCTATCCATCTGCAAGCTTCCAATATATATTCTTGATTATCCTAACATCTTTTCCAAAAATGTCGAAGTTGTCAAGCATCTCTATCAAGTCTTTGTGGCTTACTTTGTTAAATGCCTTTGAGTAGTCTATAAAGCACAGATATAGTTCTTTCTGTTTTATTATTGCTCTTTCAGATAACATTCTGAGCATGAATATTGCATTCCTTGTTCTGGTATCTTTAACAAAGCCACACTGTTCTTGTCCTATCTCTGGACCAATTCTGCTATGTGCTCTGTTTATCAGAATCTGAATGATGAGTTTTGTTATGTGCCTCATTAATCTGTTTGTTCAGTGTAGTGCTATGAAAATTGATCTGCTTAGGTTCTCCAGTATATTGCCGCTGTTGCAGATTTTGTTTATTATTTATGTGAGTCTGTCTATGCCAAAGTTTTCTAAGAGTGTCAACATCTCTATTACAATCCCATCAGGTCCTGCTGCTTTATTTCTGTTCAATTTGGTTCTTGCCGATTCCACTTTGTTTTTTAATATTTCTGGTCCATCCATATTTTTGTGTATTGTTGGTTGCTCTCTCTTGTCATGGAAGAGATCACCAATATATTTATTCCATCTTTTTCTAGTACGATTGTGCCATCCTTTGCTTTTATACGTGCTGTTGTTGAGGTCTTTTGTCCTGTTAGTTCCTTTATTTGTTTATACATATCACCATTATTTGTTGTGCTCAGTTTCCCTACTTCTGCACATTTGCCATTGAGCCATCTTTCTTTAGTCTGTCTACATTTGCTCCTTATTTCTTTGTGTAGTACTTTGTATTCCTTTCCATATCTTGGCATCATTTTTTGTTTCTTTTGTATCAGGTCAAGAATCTCTTCAGTGATCCACTCATTTTTCTTCCAGCATGCTTTTTCTTTTAAAATGATGCCATTTGCCAATGCCACAAGACCCACTCTTATCATGTCCCATTTTGAGCTTGTTTCCAATTTGTCCTTTATATTCCTTTTTTTTTTTCATTTTCAAGTCTATTATACGACCATCTTAGGGCTGTGCTAGGTTTCTTTAATCATCTTGGTTTTATCCTTAGTTTGCATAAAACTGGTGGGTTGTCACTTTTGCAGTCAGCACCTGGGTAGATCTCCTATGATGATTCTAATGTCTGGTGATTTGCACTGTGCCTTGGCATAATCAGGCATGAAGTAGAAAGACTTGATTTATTCTTCTGTATTTTGTGTTGTTGGTGCCTATACCATAATTACCAATACATTGAGAGGCCTCCTTTTCAGTTTAACTACTAGAATTCTTTCAAATATCTGGCAGTATCCTCTAACACACTTCCTTGTGTCTTTATCTAGTATAATACTGGCTCCTGTTTCATCATTTTCACCCCATGTTCATTGTGTATATAATTCTGCGGTCTTCACTGATGAAGTCTCCATTGTTTGGTCATCTTGTTTCACAAAAGCCGAAAATGTTTATGTTTAACCTGATCATCTCTATATCATGTTGAATACACTGGTTCTCATCTGATCACCGAAGTTAAGCAACATCAAGCCTGGTCAGTACTTAGCTGGGTGGCCGTTTGGGAATATCAGGTGCTGTGAATGTGAGGACCAAGAGTGGTTCACCAGTCCTCCAGCTTTGGAGGTTGGGCACAGGGCTAACAACCCTGCCCCATGTAAAAAAGTTTGTTACGGAAACAGTAACAAAAGTTGTTGCCCTACACACCATTGGGTGTAAAAGGGTGAGATGATGATGATGATCATCATCATCTTTTGCTTCACATTTTCTAGCTATTCACTGTTCATAGTTCTGACATTCCACATCCCAAGAATTATTTTACGTTTGTTGCAAACAGTTGCAGGATAACAGTTCGGTGACACATGTTGCCAAGTCCTTCCATTCTGGGCAAGGGATAAGGAGAAAAGCTCAGAAAAACTTCCATGAAAATATTCATGGAAAAGACACAGGAAAGCCTTATCATGGCAATGGCAAAAGGACTGAATTTGAGATGCCTGGTTAGGACTGATAACATTAAAGAACTTTCATTGAATTTTGTTGAGAATTTTAAGATGATTCTTCTTCTGTATGCCATGTTACTTCAGGACATAGGAGATAATGGCCTTCTACTTCCACCTATCCCATGTTGCTCTTAATACCCCTTCTCCTGTTATTCGACTCAATGTTTGCTCTACCATCCATCTGTTCAAGTCCGTCAATTATGCTGTGCACTGCTTTCCCTTATCTCTCTTCCCATCCGTCCCATGAGCATCAAGTTTCTCCAAACCCTCCTTCCTCATTACATGTCTTAAAAACTTCAGCTGTCTTTTCTTGATGTTAAGTATCAGCTTCCTTGTCACTGCTCATGTGCTTTATCCATGTTATCCTCAGCATCCTTCTGTAGAACCACATTTTGGTTGCTTCAAATCTTTCCTCCATCTTTGATGAGATTGTTTGGCATTTGCTGCCATATTGAAGGACAACAGACATCACATAACAAACCATTACTCCCTTCTTCATTTCCAGCAAAAGTTTCCTGTCTCTTAACACTCTACTCAGCTTCTGGAGTGTATCCTTAGCCATGCCAGTGTGCCATCTGATTTCCATATCACACTTTCCATCCTCTGTTGGAACACTTCCCAATTTCTGCCCATGTTTGATTTTTGTATCACCAACTTGTAGTTGGCATTTTGGCCTGCCTTTTACATTTAAATTTGTATAAAGAAGAGCTCATTAGAGCAATTAATATGAAAGTATTTATAGAAGAAGCAAAATGAAGCTCTTTTACACTAGTGAAAAATAGGATTTAATATTAGCAATAGAATATTGGCTTCTAATAGTGATAAATGGTGATTCTGTGAGGTTTTAATATATCTTTTTGCTTTATCTTCTGACTCTTGTTCAAATATAAGTCACAGACAAAAAATAAGAGTAACAAATTAAGCAAGAATAAAACCTGAGATATTCTCTTGTTTAGAATCTATATGATATCAAATAGTTACTAGATTGAATAAAAAAATATTTACAACAAGAAACAAAACAGTATTTTTAGAAATTTTTGTGTTGCAGTAAAAACATTTACGTAGTATATTTTAGCACAACCAACTATATGAATTTGAAGTTGTGATTTGGTGTAATAAATTCTTGTCTTCTGGATAGAAATTGATAAATTACTTTTGTAATGCCAGGAGGCTAGTTTTTGGAACATGTCCTTCATTTTCAACTTTGGTGTGGAGAGTGTGTTCTAGTTCCAGTCGGGTTCATTATATTTATTTATGCACAAATAGCCCTGGAAAAGGTATCAACCCCACTCTTCTCCTTACAGTGGCAGTGAATGGTGTACAATCTTCTCAAAGATGAAGAAACTTGAATCAGCAGAAATGTTGTTATATAGAAGTATGTTGAGAGTGCTATGGACCAAACATGTGAGTAATGATAAAAGTTTTAGAAAAATGGAAAGAAAAAGGACACTTATATATAACACCATAAAGAAAAAGCTAAAAATTCTATGGTGGAATAAAGAGAAAAGAGAGCTTGGAAAATTTGATACTCACAGGACAGATTGTAGGCAAGAGGGAAAGAGAAAGCAATGAATAACCTACCTAGTAAGCTTGGAAAAATGAATGGCAGAGCAAGGTTTAAGAGAAATAACAAAAAACAATAAGGAACAGGACAGGAAATTGTGGAGTGCCGTGATTACTAATGCTTTAAAGTAGCACAATACATAAAAATCACAGTTCATATTAATTTGAAAAACATAGCTTGTATATTTGTTCAGTTTATGTGTAAATGCATAACAATACTTTGAATATAATGTGGTATATTGATTTTCTATGATTCTAATCAGAATGAGGATGTGTGTTGTGGTGCATTGGATATTGGCTCGGAATGAGAAATCGGGGAGCCGAGTTCGAATTCCAGCTGAATTCTTTGCATTCACTTACATGCAAATATGCTTGGGAAAGGTATTAATCCATCTATTCCTTTCAGTTATGGGTTAAATAACAGGACAGATTGGGTTCTAGAGCCTTGGTTGGCAACCAGTCTACTGCAGAAAGCAATGGCAACCTACTGCAGGATAATCTTCTGCCCAGTCAGTCATGTCTCTTTCGAGACATGATCACCCAAGCGTCTATCATGTATGGCACTTAACTGACTGAATCAGAATGATAGAGCAGTTTATTTATTTTTACAAAGGATAACCCAAGTTAATATTATTTTTTATTAATATCTTTTTTTTTTTAATCATATCACCCCGAGCAAGGTGGTAACACCACGGAAGCGCAGGGGGCTATGTAGGAGTGAAAAGATTGGAAAAGAGAAAGCCGGAAACCACATCCTAAACAGGGAACAAGGGATGAGCCTCTTCACCTGTTCAATAAACGTGGGTGGAGTGTGAACTGGGCGATAGTTTAGTCTATCTACTTAAGTCTT
This sequence comes from Ascarosepion bandense, assembly GCA_037127315.1. Classification (NCBI taxonomy): domain Eukaryota; kingdom Metazoa; phylum Mollusca; class Cephalopoda; order Sepiida; family Sepiidae; genus Ascarosepion; species Ascarosepion bandense. Next base: position 244,374 of record JBBBDQ010029501.1, read on the forward strand.
AATTATAAAGACTATAAGTAAACATATCTCATAAGGCTTTTTTCTGTATTTCATATAAAAAAACTGACAAAATGAAAAAAATATTTTGATAGCAGCTTGCTCAAAATTCATATTCTTTTTCAGTCGTGATCTTTTCCTCAAAATACCTTTTTTTAAAAGTGATCCATAGCTGATGTCAAAAACAAATGTTAATTAATCATTCTCGTCACTTCTTCAAGTCACTGTAAAGGGAAAAAAAAATCAGAAGAGAATTTTCCAGACAATTTGCTTAACATTGGTATTCCATCTAAGATGTATATTTTTTTTACTAGAGAAAAAATATTAAGGTGCTATATTTTTTTTTAATTTCTATTTTTTACTTTTCTTGTGCAGAAATTTTTTATGTGATTTCAGCTCCCATACAAACCTTTGTAAAATAACCCAAATATCTGAGTGGTATGGTGTTCCACTGGGAAACTAAGATAATATTTCCTCAGGTTATTTTGGAGTAGAATTGACAAGGGAAAAAATATAAAAATGGTTGTTGTTATAAGATTCTTTTAGAATTTGTATTTTATTTTATGATTTTCTTTTCAGATTATGAAAGAAGAAATTTATTTCTTCCTTTTTCATTTTATCTTTGGCTAAGCCACATCCCTCCCCTGCCATGTGCAATCTTTTTCTTCCTGAGCTGTCTCATCCTTTCAAATTCCAAAAAAAATTACATTGGGTAGAATTTTTCTAACATTTAGGTCAGAAACTTAAAATGTTAGTATTCAAATCTGTCCATAGAGAGACATTTACTCTGGAAAATTCTATCTATCAAATCTATCTATATCAAAAACTATATATATATATGTATATATATATATATATATATATATATATACACACCCCATGTGTATGTGTAAATGCGTGTATGTGTGTGAGTGAGTGAGAGAGAGAGAGAGAGAGAGAGAGAGAGAGAGAGAGAGAGAGAGAAAGATAGGGTTACTTTGTTGTAGTTGCTTTATTAGATAAGAGAAGCAAACTATTCTAGCAAAACATTCAAGTTGTAATTTTGGTATTTATTAAGCACCATATAATATTGGTTCTTTTACCAGACTATACTGAACTTAATGAATATTTAGACGTTTATATAAAGTTCATAACAGAATTAAACTGGAAATATGACATTAACAGAGCTGGTTTGTTAAAGGTACTGTAACAAGAAATGCAATATTTATGCTCAGAATGATATCAGAAAAAGCAAGAATAATGCCAAAGGATGTGTTCCTGTATTTTATAGATTATGCAAAAGTATTTGATAAAGTATATCACAAACTGTTGGAACTACTAGGTAAGCTAGACATATTTAGGAAGGATATAAGAACCCTTATTGGCAATAAATCACCTGCATATAGATAAAAAGTGAATTAAATAAATACAAATCAGGTATATCATTGAGATAAAAACACCAGTTCATACAAAAACAGCAGATTAATCCTCTTATGTAAAACAAATTCACAACAAACTGGCAAACTAAGAAAGGACTTGATTAATTTTGTTAAAGATCACACACTGAAAATCACTACCACCACTAACGTTAAAGTGATCAACTTCCTTTGACTTAAATAATCGACCATACAAACCATACACTAAATATATCCACAATGATTCCAAACACCACCATAGAATATTAGACAATAGTCATAGATCTATCCACTTTAGATTATCTTCTAACTCAAGTAATAAGGTAGTTTCTGATAACAGTAAATTTAAATATATTAAGGCCTTAACTAAAAGCAAACATAATTTAAGTTTAGAATACTCTGATAAAAGTAAAGAAGGCAAATATATACCTAAATCATGCAAATGTAACATTACATGGTTTAGCCCATCTTTTAGTTTTAACGTCAAAACAAATATAGAAATAATTTTCCTAAATTTAATCCGCAAACATTTTAACCATTCTCCTACATTAAAAAAAAGATTTTCAACAAAAACATTGTTAAGGTTAGTTATAGTTGCATCAAGAACTTTGATAAATATATCTCGCTGCATAAATAAAATATATCCAACCTGCAAAATAATAGTAACTATTAGTAGCAGGAGCCCTACCAAAAATAATAGTAACTATTAGTAGCAGGAGCCCTACCAAAAATAATAGTAACTATTAGTAGCAGGAGCCCTACCAAAAATAATAGTAACTATTAGTAGCAGGAGCCCTACCAAAAATAATAGTAACTATTAGTAGCAGGAGCCCTACCAAAAATAATAGTAACTGCTGAATGCATGACCGAATATGTAATTTACAAATCTAGCATCCATTCTGAAAGTGCTATTAAATTTTATTTTGGTTTTGAGAACAAATATTTATTTCTCTCAGCCTGATTATTTACAATAAATTTATATTTGTGTTATATAAGGCTTGATTTAACTTTGTAAATAATCAAACCTGTAGAAATAAATATATGAATATACTGTTTGATTAAAAACAGAATATCTACTCAAATACGAGTATTGGTTAAAAATAATGTTCAAACAATGAAATTAAATGTGTCGGTTGTTAAAATCATTTTGTTAATCTTTGGGACTTTCCGTAACATTGTAGGCTTACATTTGTTGACATTACGATACATTTCAGAGCAAAGATGGTTATTTACATAGATTTGAACATTGTGTTATATAAGGCTTGATTTGACATTGATTAGACTGTGGAATAATTCATGGTCAAGTAGTCTAAGATGCACCAGTTCAATTGGTGGCTTCCCCTATGTTGATAGGTGTCGCAGGTTTTGAATCCTGCCAAATGACACACATTTTCATAACAAAATTAAATAATCAGGCAGGTAGAAATAAATATATAAATATACTGTTTAAGTAAAAACAGAATATCTACTAAAATATGAGCATCGATTAAAAATAATGTTCAGACAAATAACTTAAATACATGCATATGAATATACATATATATATATTCATATGATGTAGTAAGTAAAGTAAGGTTTAATATTCATAATTAAATTAGAAATTTTTCTCCAAAAAAAATTTAGAATTTTTTATAAAAGTAATCGATATACTAAATTATAAAGTAAGACTAATAACCATAATTAGTAAGGTTAATAACCATAATTAGAGTAAGGTTAATAACCAAAACTAGAGTAAGGCTTATAACCATAACCATAATTAGAGTAAGGTTAATAACCATAACCATAATTAGATGAATCATATATTGACTAGATATAAGAATCGAAATTTAAATTAAAAATCTAATGGGAAAAACGGTTTCCAAACTATGATCTAATTAAAAATTAAAAATTAAAAATTTAATAGAAAAATGATATACCCAAAATCCAAAGTTAAGATTAAATATACAAGCTTACAATAATTATAAAGACTCTGCTTAAATAAAACTATCCATGACAACTATCATCTGCCTTTCTAAGAAAGCCATAAAAGCCATTAGATAAACAAAACTTACAAGTGTCTAGAAATCAAGAACGCTCATTAATCAACCACTTAAGAAACACCCTATTCAAAAATTCCAATGGACACAGACTTAGTCCACTATAACTAACCCCCACCAACACCTCTAACAAAACGCTTTCTCCAAAAATTCCAATGGTCAAAGATTTATTCCCCTATCACTAACTCCACCCACCAACACTTTGGACAAAACTAAATAAATATAAAGAAAAAGGATTTCCAGTACTTTACACACTGCCTGATGAGACATTGAAGTTTCAATGTCGAAACGAACCTACCTACGAAGTGAATATATGTAGAATAATTATGTACATGTTCTAAAATATCATTTATAATAAATATTCACAGCTCTATATATTATATATCGAGCACTGTTTTAAATTAATGTTTTGGACGTTGTAAGAATTCTTCGTTCTGTATTCACTCGGATATATATATATATATATATATATATATATATATATATATATATAAAAGAAAATAAATATATGTAAATAAACAGAATATGAATAAAAATAATAAAAACTGAATAAACCAAAGTTACCTCCCTTATAACAAACATTAAATATAGACACAAAAATATTTATTTATTTATTTTTAAACTTCTATGATTTTACTTCGATTTTTAGATTTTGGTTTAAACCAAATTAAAATTATACATTTAATAAATTAAAAATTTGACATCCCAGGTTTATAATTTATAACAACTTTAAAAAAGTCAGTTCATAATATTCACTTGATGATTGTGTAGTACATATGAGTATGTGTATTTGTACATATATTTGTGAGTGTACTTATAGATGTGTGTGTGTGCATGAATGATGGACAGTTTTTTCACAGATGAAGAAAAGACTTTAGGCAATAGTGCTGTGGCTTTACAGTAGGATGCTGAGAATACTTTTGATGGAACATGTGAAAAATAAAGGAAAATATGAGCCAAAATATATCTTTTTTTTTTCTTAGTACCAGAAAGAGAAAGTTAAAATTACTTTGACTCATAATGGAGAAAGTGGTTTGGAGAAATTAACACACACAAGATATATTGAAAGCAAAAGAATCACAGGTAACCATTAAAAAACTTGTTTAAATGAGTAGAGAAACAGGGACTGGAAAAGACAGCCAGGGAACAATCATTGGTTAAGGCTTCAAAGGAAACTAAGTTGAGGAAAACCATTAATGTCCACATCATGAAGATTCATAGCACATAAAAAAATGTTTTTCAAATATCACACTCTTTTTAAAATAACCATATAGCTACATGGTTAATTATCAAATCTGACTTCAAATTCAAGCTTCATAATAACCAACTTAGGCAATAAAATTTGTATGTGTAGATTTAGAGTTTCAACTGTACCGTGAAAATTGTTTTCACACTAAAATTATCATTGTCAATAAAGTCATTGTTGATGCCCACTGATGAAATTGTCTCAGAAAATTCCAAGCACGAGATAACTCATAATTAGTGTCATAATAAAAACTACCAACCACAAGAGGTTGTGGCCGATTTGGACAGAATTTTAAGTTACATCCACATTTGGAACAGTTGTAAGGTAATTTAATTGTAAACTGTCTGTATACATTAATGAAACTATACCATATATATTCTGGGATGATTATGCCCATGCTATATGGTGATTTTCTAAGCGTAGCTTAGATGTGGAACAAAGCCCAAAGGAAGGGGCACCCAGTGAGGATCAAACTTACTACTCAGTTGTAACAGGTTCTAAAGAAACAAGCTTACTAACCATTACACCACACCAAGATGACCAACTCATATATACTTATATGCAAATACCCTTGGAAAAGAGATGAATCCGTCTCTTATTGTGCCAGCTATGGGTTAAATAACAAGGCACACTTAATTCTTTTTGTAAAGTCACTTTGTAAAGCCACAGATACAATAATAATAACACTTTTGAACAATACTGTATCTGACACTTTTTCTTCTCAGTGCTAATCACCAAATGCTTATTATATACTAATATATATACTAGCAGTATAGGCCAGCGTTGACCAGGTGAAATGAAAGCTTTAAAACTAATCCATGGTCCTGGAGCTCAGACTCTTTGGATGTTGGCACGAAAGACTAAAAAGCAATAGTTGTTTCCAGTTAAAGCAAAACCATAGACTGAAAGAAAAATGAATGGATGTAAGTCAAATTTTGATTTCCTGGTATCGATATCAAATAAACTTTTTTCATAGTAAATTGAATTTTGAAGGCTAAATAAGTCCTCTGAGTAAATGTTATCATGGCTGAGACTAAGAACTACAATTATATCTACTTAGAGCCAAACCCGAAGCAAAAAAATAAATAAAAGGGCTGAAAAAAATACAGATATACAGGCAGATAAACAGACACACACACAAACATCTTGCCTTTTATATATATATATATTATTGATTTTCTACACTATTGTCAGAACTGCAACCTTGAAACTTCTGGATATTGTTTCTTATGTCTTTGTCTATAAGTGTATCAAATTTGATTAAAATCGGACCACTCCTTCTATAACCCGATTTATTCAATTATCAATTTTCGATATTTATTGGGGTACCTCAACACAAAACCTAGCTAAGAACACTCGCAGATGCTTATAGTAATGATCTGAGTTTGATCTGAGTTTGCTTACTTATTGTGTAAATTTTCAAGAAAATTCGTTCGGAGTCTATAGGTAACGGGCACACACACGCACACACACACACACACAAACACACAAACATACACATGCACACAGATAAAGTTCCATTTGTCAATAAGTTTAGATTTACTGAGAGAAAAATTATCTGCTTAGTTAAGAATGTATCATGTATGGAAATTAACTGACAGACTGACCAATAATATATTTTATCTGTAGTTGAAATCATAAAACTGTGTTCAAAATATTTAGATTCATGCTTTAAATAACCCATAGAAGTTGATATGCTGCTAAGCAAACTCAGATCATTAAATTAAGCTGTAGGGATACCAGAGTAAAAACCTGTATATGGAATGCTTCCCACAAATATAAGAGAATGCAAAAAGAACAAGTTCCATCTTATAATTCTGTGGATTTGTCAGTCAGTCAGTTAAATGCCATTCATGATACACTCTTGGGTGACCATGTCTCGGAAGAAACATGACTGATTGGACAGAAGATTTTCCCGCAGTAGGTTGCCATTACTGTCTGCAGTAGACTGGTTGCCAGCCAAGGCTATGAACCCAGTCTGTTCTGTTATTTAACCCATAACTGGAGGGAAGGGACAGAATAATACCTTTCCCAAGAGTATCTAAACTTATTTATAAATGGAACTTTGTCTCTGTGTGTGTGTGTGTGTGTGTGTGTGTGTGTGTGTGTGTGTGTGTGTGTGTGTGTGTGTGTCCGTTACCTATAGACTCCAAAACGGCTGAATCAATTTTCTTGAAAATTTACACAGTTGTACTATAAGCATCTGCGAGTGTTCTTAGCTAGGTTTTGTGTTGAGGTACCCCCAATAAATATTGAAAATTGATAATTGAATAAATCGGGTTATAGAAGGAGTGGTCCGATTTTAATCAAATTTGATACACTCATAGACAAAGACATAAGAAACAATATCCAGAAGTTTCAAGGTTGCAGTTCTTACAATAGTGCAGAAAATTTGATATCGATACCAGGAAATCAAAATTTGACTGACATCCATTCATTTTTCTTTCAGTCTCTGGTTTCGCTTTAACTGGAAGCAACTATTGCTTTTTAGTCTTTCGTGCCAACGTCCAAAGAGTCTGAGCTCCAGGACCATGGATTAGTTTTAAAGCTTTCATTACACCTGAGCCACACCAGGCTATACTGCTAGCCTGCGTATAAGTGAATGCAAGGAATTCAACTGGAATTTGAATGGCTCCCCGATTTGTGGTTCCAAGCCGATATCCACTTCACCACAAACATTTCTTTTTTAGTATTGTGTCATAGTCATTATAAGTGAATAGTGAGTTCCATTCTCACAGGGTGCTCTATAGTTGTGAAATATATCAAAGTTTGGATAATGGTTAATAATTAGTCTTACTTGCCATTACAACACAGTGTATTTGATCTTCACTACATGCCTCCACCTTAAAAAACAAAGAAGAAAAACTACCATTAAATAACCAAGAAAGAGTTGACATTTTGTGAAATCAACTAACCTAACCTAACATAGGTGACTCAGCATGGGTTTATATTGAGCAAGGTTAGGCTTGTTAATCATTACTACTGATGAGTGAGTTTGATCCTTACTGTGTGCCCTCTACAAAATCTAGCATTAAATAAACCAACAAGAATTGACATACTGCAAAACCAGACTAACTTGACTTTTTTCTTTTTTTAATTTGATTTTGACTAATGCAGTGTAAAACATACAATATTTTTTGTCATTATTTAGCTATCAATTATTTTTAATTTCACAAAATGGAAAAGAAATCTAATTCTGCTTTTAATTGTGTCTATTAAGGTGATAGAAGTCTACACAGTTGGTGGATATTGGTGAATATCAACCTCACTACGCAGTATTTATGGTATTCTACCCTTGTTCAATAAGATAATTCACATGGTACACCACCCAAGAGTGTTACAAAATCATAAATATTTACTAACCTTAATTTAGTCTTGTTTGGAGTCACAAGGGTAGATCAAATTCACAATCCTAATCATCATTCTAAGTCAGATACCTTTGTGCATTGCTAAGAAATGTACTAAACTTAGATTGGTACAAGGCAAGATACTTGGAATACTTGGTGAAGATAAAACTATGCACAGTTGTTAGAAGTAAAAAGAAAATGCTGTAATCCTATGTAATATGATATTGGTAACATTATCCATTTACCTACAAGGAAAAATTGTGCATTCATTCCAGCCACTTTCTCACTGGCGAGACATGGCTTCCCTCTGTCTCTTCTACAAATATTTTCATGGCTCCTGCTTTGACGAACTTAGATCACAAGAATTTACTTGGGCAACCAGACTGGCAACAAGGTCCCACTCATTTACAGTTAGATTTACCAAATGCAGGTGACAATTCTACTCCAGCAGCTTCTTTTCTCACATTTCCTGCCTGTAAAACTTGCTTTCCTGACGGTTACAACCTCTAGGAATTTAAATGCAATATCAATTCCCATCTCTTATCCACTTGTCTCCAGTTCTTTCTACATCACCCTGTGTATCTTGTTCTTTTCCTTTCTCTCTACCTTTACAACTGTCTTCATTCCTGTGTTCACATCCTTCTCTTGCTCTTTCTCTTTCACCTCCTGTAGCTGGTTTGTCTTTCTCTTCAGTTTCCATCTGCCTAAAACTTTAACTCTCTTATGTAGCCCCCTGCACATCAGTGGTGGTACTGCCTTGCTTGGGCTGAAATGATTAAAAAAAAAACCTCGCTGCCAGTAATGATTTCCACTAAAATTAATAAAATCTTTCTCTTAAAATAAATTTTCAAGAAAATAGGTTTTGAAGTCCACTTGCTGTTAATGCTCTTTCCAGTATTGACGGAAGTTTCCTTTCTAATCTTTTAAGTAGTATTGAATGTAATTGTTGTATTATTATGTTATTTATTTTTTATATCTTAACACTCTTTCCAGTATCGATAAAGGGTTTCCCTCCTTACCTTTTATTTAAAGTAGTGTGTAATGTTAACTTTTGGATTATTCCATTATTTTTTCTTTGAGTGACATTTGCTATCCATTTTAATTGTTGCCGCTTTTGATAGTCTTAAAGGGATAATTTTTCTGTTATCTGGCACAGTTCTTTGTGAATTTGTCACACCAGTCTACAATGTTAAAGTAACAATATTTTCCAAGACCCTCAGCATTCACTCACTCACTCACTCAAAACCATTGATCTTAGAAAGTTGTTATATGCAGGTGAGAGTTTAGATATTTCTAAACAGGTTTGGTACCATTCATGAAATTCATCTGAAAGTTTCAATCTGAGGAGGCTATTTAAGAACATGACTGAAGTTTTTAGGCTACTGTTTTAGTTTTCTACCAATTTGTGATGTTAGGTGAAACTACCTGCAGCACAGTATATTCTATATGGCAGTGAACGCTAGACAATATCCTCACAGATGAAGAAGAGACTTGATAAAACAACATGTGGTTCTACAAAGAATGCTTAGAATACAATGAATAAAGTAGGTAAGCAACAAGAAAGTTTTAAGGAAAATGAAAACAAAAAGAACAGTTATACTCACAATCAGAAATAGATTATTGAAATTCATGAGAGACATAATGAGGAAAAGGGACTGGGAGAATTTGACACTCACAGGACATACTGAAAGCAAGAGGGTCAGAAGAGAAACAGCATATGCTAAAGAGAAGCAGATTTTCTGTTGGGGTTTTCTTTTATTTAAACAAACCCATGTTTCTATGCTGACAAGTTTTATCTCCCGCATCGAGATGGAAAACTAAGAATTCCTCTTATCACAGGCTGACGAGAACAGTCTGCCCTATGATTTAATCCATAACTGGTGTAAAACTTAATGCTACAAACCCAACTGGAATTTCAATTCAGCTCCCTGATTTCTCAATATAAATTGTTAGCCACTACATTACTTTTACTGTGAAACCAATAAAAAGTAAACACAAATTCTACTCCAGCAGCTTCTTTTCTTGCACTTCCCGCCAGTGGAATTCCTTCCATTTACTTGCTTCCCCGACAGCTACAATCTCCAAGAATTTAAGTCTAAAGTGAATAGACATCTCATAGCTCACTAACCTGCTTCCTCTCACTCATGCTCCTTTCTCAGTCCACTCCACTCTCATCAGTATTCACATCCTTCTCTTACCCACTTTATGACACCCCCTATAACCAGTCACTCTTTCTCATAACTTTCCTCCTATGTAACCCCCTGCAAAACAGTGGCGGTAAAATGCCTTGCTTGGGACGATATGATTATAAAAAAAAACAAAAAAAAACAACTTGTATTTCCTAAATTGGAAAACAGCATTGTACAAACTCTGGATAGGTTTCTTGTCAGGCTGAGAACTTTTCATCCCTCCATCATAAGGTTATCGATATTTTATGAAATAATACAATCATTTCTGATCATTGCATTTATAAAAGTCTTCATCTGAAACTGATTGTGTATCAGCACTTATGAATGTATATGAATTTACAGATATATAGGCACTTATGATGCATCTGTGTGCACATGCACATACAACACCCGCACACACATATCTGAAAATGCAGATATTAGGTTAAATAGATAACAGAGTTTGATGGAGTCTGCTGACTGGAATTATATTTTATGCAGTGAATGTTTGATATATTGATCTAAAAATTGATATTGATTGGGCTGCATATGAGGCAGCAATGTCATGGCTTACTCAGGCAAGGAATTGTGGGATACAAGCAATGTAGTCATCTTTTATATATTGGGACACTTAATTTAAATTCATAGTTATAAATGGCATTCTACTTTGGCACATTATTAACAGAAAATAAAACTCTTAACAGAGTAACACATACACACACACATTTCTGCTACATTATTATGAGAAAAGACTTTATAGAATATTTATATATATATATATATATATATAGTGTATCGAGGCAGCAAATAATTTTCTAAACATATATGGTTAAATATAAGAGACAATGAGTGTCTATTATGCTTAATCATGAGCCGTTGTATTTTGGCTTTAATTTCAGTTGAAAATAAAGACAAAAATTTAGCGGAGTTTTATGTCAGCACAAAATAAAATCATCGCTGATGGTGGATGTTATTGTGTTACCATCTTAATAACCTCTCTGAAGATGGCTCATGTGAGCTGAAAGCTTAGAACAAACTTGATAAAAGATTATCCAAATTTTGGAGAATTTTTGTCTTTATGTTCAACTGAAATTAAAGTCAAAATACGATGTTTAGAATGATTCATGATTAAACATAATAGGCATTCATTGTCTCTTATATTTAACAGTATATTTTTAGAAAAAAAAAATATATATATATACATTATACACACATGAGTTAAATGGTATACTATCTTTATGGGAGGGTAAAAGTGCTCAATATCAGTGATAGAGTTTATATAAATTTTGATACAAAACCACACACAAATTCAATAATCAACAGCAAACGGTTAAGTAATCAAAAGTAAATAACAAGTAAAAATTTTAAAACACTATAATAGCTACAAATGATCACATACACTACTGGCCATAAATATTAGGCCACCCCAGTTTTTTTAAAAATGATGTATTTCATACTGTTTTTTTGTATTTATTGCCAAGTGAATGATTGTAAATGAAAATAGAATGGTTCTTTTGTTAATACTGCACGATAACACATGCATCAAATGAATTTATAAATATTTAATAATTATCTATATTCCAGTTACATCAATGAAAGAATGCAGAAAATTTAGGGTGATTTGGATGAGTTAATTTTTGCTTCCTTGTCCTTTAAAATCTTTCAAAGTAATAATAACAAAAGTACCATTCTATTTTCATTTAGAATTATCCACTTGGCAATAAATACTAAAAATAGTATGAAATACATCATTTCTTTTGAAAAACTGGGGTGGTCTAATAATTATTGCCAGTAGTGTATGCACATGTAAAATAATTTTGAATATATTTACTAGTGTAAAGACAAATCTGATATGTAGTGTAATTTTGTGGTAATTATTTACTATATATGTAGATAAATAATTTTAGTCTTATGTTATAATATACAGACAATTCCTATGTATGGTTTAATTTTGAGGTAAATACTTTCTGAATATTTTGATAAATAATGTAATAAACTGTTTTTTTGTGATGTGTATTGAAAACCTCAGTATACATCAGTGGACTCGCTCGATCAATGAAGTTAAGCAACGTTGAGCCTGGTCATTACTTAGATGGGTGACCGCTTGGGAATACCAGGTGCTGGAAGCGTTTAGTGACATATGTGCATTGTGGTGCAGTGTATATCGGCTCGGAAAGAGAAATCAGTGAGCAGAGTTCGAATTCCAGCTGAATACTCTGCATTCACTTAAGCACTGGTACCCTTGGGAAAGGTATTAATCCGTCCCTTCCCTCTAGTTATGGGCTAAATAACAGGGTAGGACTTGGGGACCCTGCCCTTAAAAATATCCCAATGAATCTTGATACTCGAAAAGAAAAAAGTATTACTGGACATAAAACTTATATAAAAACAACAATAAATTGTTGAAAGAAAAAGGTATTGCCAATAATAAATAAATTTAGTTGCCAATAAAATAAATAAAAAAATAAAAAATTTAGTTGGCAATAAAATGACCCACCGAGGTGTTGATGTGACATAAAAATAAAACAACCAACCAACCAACCAACTAACCAACATCAGTGGATGTGCATTATTGTGTAATGTATATAGGCTCGGAATGAGAAATCAGAGAGTCGAGTTCAAATTCCAGTCAAATTGATTTCATTCACTTTCACACAAATACCATTGGGAATACCATCTCATCTCCCCACAGCTATGGGCTGAATAACAGCACAGATTTGGTTCTATAGCCTTCAATGACAACCAGTCTGCCACAGAAAGTAATGGCAACCTACTGCAGGAATATCTTCTGCCTATTCAGTTATATCCCGAAAGAGGCATGAACACCCAAGCATGTATCATGTATTGCAATTAACTGACTGAATGATATTGAATACTTGAGATGTGCAAATAGTGTGACACTTATTAGTGTGGAAAGGGTAATTAGCAATCTGAGTTCAAAATCTAACCTTGTTTGTTAAATTAATTTTCACAGTATGCCCTTGAAAAAATCATAAGTTTATTCCCTTCACTCCAGGTATGGTTTAAATAGCAGGGTAGACAGTGTGGTAATCAGTTGAGAGTGAGCACTCTGAATTTAAAGGTAATGAGAAATATCTTTAATCTCTTTCCCAAGACATCATAGCAATTAATAAAGAAAAGGGATCTATGGAGAGTGATGATTACCTACATCCTGAAGTAAAATAACATTAAAAGAATATTGAATACTTATTTTCCTGAATGTATTTAGTTGCCAATTTCCCTTGAACAAATCTCGAAACATATGGCAAAAAGTTATAAATTGTAATTTTGATGTCTGATCTTTGATGTGTTTCAATAAAAAAAAGGAAAACTATTAATGTTAATATTAGAAGTTGAAGTCTCTTTGAAGTTTTGATCTACTACCATATTTTATAGAAGAAAAAAATCTTAATGCTTAGTAAAGGCATGTAAACAGATTATATTTGTTAACTAAATAAATGTAGATCCATCCCTTTTGAAAATGTATGTTTTTTATAATGACATCAAAAAACAAGCATCCTCTTCGCTAATAAATATAACCGCATTTATTCATTCCATCTTAGTTTTTGAAAAGAGTTATCAATTCCAGCTCACAGTCATATCACATTGAAATGCTGGTTCTCATATGATCACTGAATTTAAGCAACATAAAGCCTGATGAATTTCTAGATGGGAATACCAGGTGCTGTAAGCCTGGATATGCAGGTAGTGTAATAGATAAAAGCTCAGAATTAGAAATCAGAGAGCCAGGTTCTAATTCCAGTTTGGTTCATTATATTAATCTTCTCCCCCAGCTAAAGGTTAATTATTAGTAATTGTATAATTAATATGGATTAATTAGAACTCAGCTGTGATTTCCAATTTGGTTGGCTCATTATATAAAATTTCTCCCCCCAGAAATGGGTTAATTAGTAATAATTGTATAAGTAAATCATTGTTATTGCTAAAAATTCTTAAGATCTGAAAATATTTTTGGCTTTAAATAATCTGCAAAAAAGTGATGAGTTATAAAAAAAAAGCATTCAGTCAGTTTTGATTTCCTCATCAAAATCTATTGGTTATTTCAAAGTTATTCTCTCTCAGAACTAAGATGCTTTGATAATATTGTATTTGTACATTTTAATCATTACTAAAGCATCTCCTTCCATCAAAATCAATGAGAATATTATTCAATAATCCTTTTTCTCCTCATTTTCATCAATCCTCTGACCATGTGGGGTCATAGGTTTGTTGTGCAACTGAGCACCTGACCAGTTTTCTCCATATATCTGACTTGAAAGACAGACAGGTATTTATTCATACATGCATAAGATGTCTTGGATTAGTAAACCTGGCAGATCTCATCCCTCTTCCAGTCAAGCCACAGCTGATGTCCTGATCATGAACCCGTGGACATTGTTTCCATCAGAAGAACTCTCTGCCCTGGCCATTGACTTTAGTCTAGGCATTCCTCTACCCAGCTATGTTGCGACGTCACTGCGCTGGCTGTATGCGTAGCTATATAACATAGCCATGTCTACCAAACTGAGCTAGACAGCTGTTGACTTCTACAAGTAATTTTATCCAATCTTTGATAGATTTTGTTTTTTGTCTAGCATCCTCCTCACCAGAAAAAACCTGGTTTGGTTGCTGATGACCTGACCATGTTGCAGGAAATATTGGGTTACATGTTATTAGTAGCATGCACAGAGTGGCCTAACAGAAATGTTTTGAATAGATTTTGCTGTATTTTGCATGAGGTTTTGTATTCTTTTTTGTGCTGTGTCCCTTTAGAACATGGACAGTTATGGCTTGCCATTACTTACTATTCTTTGTAGCTCCAAGTAATGTCTATTACCTTAATATCACCTCCTGTCTATGCTTGAGGGTTTTATAGAAACCTTTATTAGATTATTCTCATTAGAGATAAAGTGATGATTAAAATTTTAGTAAGTTAGATAATTACACTATTTACATTATCTGGACTATTGTCCTCATCTTTGTTGCCGTTTGCATAAACATTTTGGCTATTGTACGCTCCGGCCTTCTTTAGGTGCCAGGAATTTCAAACCGAACCCTTTATTACAATAACTGGGGTATATCATTCTTCTCCCTTGAGTAGTAATGCTCTTTTAGAAGTCATGAGTTATCTCCCTGTAACCTTGCAAGTTACTTGTTCACCACTGCAAGTTATCTCCCTGTAACCCTGCAAATTACTTGAACTTATAACTCTTTGTGTCAAGTCACTTAAACTAACCAATATTTATATCCACTGGGCCATGTATCCCTAAGCACAAGAACAACTGAATTTTTGAGACTTAAAAACCTAATGTTCAGTAACCTTTTTTTTTTAACAGAGTTCATATTGCAATTTTTTTTATGTAAATACTTCCTCATCTTAAAAATATAGACCAATACTAGATTGGATATTATTTCAAATCCTGTGGGTAACAAGTAGGTATAGTCTATGCTTTGTTCAGTTTTTTTTTTTTTTTTTTCTTGAATACAAGATTAGGGAGTCACTCAAGTTGAAGGTTTACAAACAAATTCTAATGAAGTATGACAAGAAATTGGTAGGAAGTGATGATTATGAGGATGATAGATAATAACTGACCATTGATTGATGAGGCCAAGCTTCAAGTGTTCAGAAAGTTTGTCTCACAAAGTTATAGTTCTTGGAAAAATGTTGTGTGAATAGAGTTTCCTTCTTATATTTGAAACACTGAGGAAATAAAGGTGATTTTTTGAAGATCAAGTTGGCTTGAAAAGCATGAAGCTGGGAGAGTGTTTCACAAACAAGAAGTATGAGAGAAGAAACAGTTAGTACAGAACTTATAGCTGCGTCTAACCAGTTCAACTGTAAATTGATGAGACCTTGTTGCCAATTTAGTATTGCAATTAAATTCATAAAGTTTAGGTACCAAAGAAGAAAGATAATGTGAATGATTACAACAAAAGTTTGTTTTTTTTTATAGAAAAAGTGTAGTGGAAAAGTGACCAACGCTGGGATGCCAGATCAGACCCAGTAACATTGCAGATTCTTTCGATTTCATCATGAATCTCTAAATATATAACAGAAACACCAGACTATATATGAAAGCTATATTCAAATCATGGACAAATAGTAGATTTATTAATATGTAAGATTTTGCAGAGAAAATTGTCTCTCACAACAAACATTGTGTGTGTGTGTGTGTGTGTGTGTGTGTGTGTGTGTGTGTGTGTGTGTCTGA
Organism: Ascarosepion bandense; assembly: GCA_037127315.1. Classification (NCBI taxonomy): domain Eukaryota; kingdom Metazoa; phylum Mollusca; class Cephalopoda; order Sepiida; family Sepiidae; genus Ascarosepion; species Ascarosepion bandense. Next base: position 260,774 of record JBBBDQ010029501.1, read on the forward strand.
GAGACCTAAAGACTGTGCTTACATGGAGCTCATTGAATCATGGAAGGCAGGATATCCATTACTTAACAACAAACAAAGCTCTGGTCTTCATGTAAGTACTTTTAATATTGTTATCAAACTTTTACATATTCTATGCATCATTTTAAAGTTAAACATATATGTATTTATTCATGGTTTTGAGATATGCCATCTAAGACTAGGTAGGTATTTCATATCAGTCATTGATATATATATATATATATATATATATATATATATATATATATACACACAAGTGAAAGATATGTATATTTCTTTACATATACTTGATAGCTTTGTTATATTACATAGAGCACTATTTTATTAGCACCAGTGGTATATGTAATATATATATATATATATATATATATATATATATATATGCAAAATTATTTTTCAAGGAAAAAATGGATTTTAATCAGACATTTCTCATTGTTTAAAAAAAGTTAAAAACAATGCATATACTTAAAACATGTGCATCCATTAAATTATAATGTTTCAAGTAATCATATATATATATATATATACATATATATATATGTATATTAGTAAGAGTAAGAACAATTGGAATAAATAATTGTAGCATTTACGTTTTAAAAGCGCTCAATACAAAGTAAAGCAGTATATTATTATTATTATGGTAATATTTATATTATCAGTCAGCCAGTTAAGTGTCATACATGATACACACTTGGACGATCATGTCTCAAAAACAACAGCTGATCTGGCAGAAATTTTCCTGCAGTAGGTTGCCATTACTTTCTGTGATAGACTGGATGCCAACCAAGGCTTTAGAATCTAATCTCTCCTATAGCTGAAAGGAAGAGACGAGTTAATACCTTTCCCAAGGATATTTGCATGTAAGTGAATGCAACAAATGTCAACTGGAATTTGAACTCGGCTCTCTGATTTCTCATTAAGAGCTGATATCAACTGCACTACAAGGCACATCTATATTTTTCTGGTGATAGGAATGATTGGTACTAATTTGAAATTTCTATAAGAATTATCCCTATCACCAGATATTAGGCATTGTCTGACGAAATACAATTCAAAGTACTGAAGCATGAAAGCTTTTGTGTAGTGATGTAAAATGTTTTTATTATAACCACTTATAATAAAAATATAACTATAATAATAATAATAATAATAATATATACAGAATGTCTAGAAAGTCTGTGTGTATTGCACGTACAACTAAAGTTTAAAGTACACACAAATTTTATGGACACCCTATATATATATATATATATATATATATATAGATAGATAGATAGATAGATTTATTAATCAATCCAAGAGAAGATTGGTAAATAATCCCAATGGATCTTAGTAATATTAGGTCAAATATTAAAATTACTCCAACAGAGAGCTTGATGTAAATTTAATTTACAGAGCAGAAATTCATTTATTTCTTAACTAAATTTAAATTTTACATTTAGGGAATAGCTATTTCAACATGTGAAGACATACTTTGTTCAACCCCAGTTGAAGAATGAAGACATTTCAGTATATCGGAAATAAATGTTAGTAAAGAAAAAAGAGGTAAGGAAGGTTGTTTAGGAAAAGGCCAAGAAGAGTAGCCATATGTTATATGGTTCAACCCCACTTTCTGCAGACTATCAAATATAAACATTGCACAGTTTTTTCTTAACTTAATTATTAAGCACTTTCTTAAAGATAATTCTCTAAATAAAATATTCAATAGA